>NNCF01126313.1:427004-441131 GCA_002313205.1 Laupala kohalensis
ATTTGAATCCGCCTCTGCCTTAAAGCCCTTGATCGGAATTGATGGGATGGTCCCTTGCTAGCTTCCGGAGAGTAAATTAGTTTATTGTCCTCCACGTGGTCATACGCAGTTTGTACTGTTTTTTGACAATAAAAAATTTATTATTATATCATTATTATTTATATTGTTATTATTCATATTCATTATTATTCTTTGGCAGATGATTTATTAGTTTATGTTCTGTCATTTTATTAGTTTAGTCACTGTTCATTAGTTTATGAGATGTGCCAGTTAACAAAAACCGACTTCTTTGTTTAGGTGATTATTTTTTCCTTTTTAAGTCAAAAGATATTTCAACTTTAATAATTGAAGGGGTAAGTGGATGAAGGGAGTATGTAACAGCAAGTCAGTCTTGAGATATTTAGCCTGAAAGTTGTCATTGCCGTACTGGTTTTTTATTACTTTATTAAGTTTTTACTAAAATGTACTATTCCTCTAAGTGGTAAAAATTTTATTCAGTATGAATGTTTGTTCTAATAAGAGTTTAAAAAAATATATAGTTCATACCAGATAAGGTATATATTTTATGAGATATATGGTATGTAAATTACATACCTCCTTTATCCACTAGATATATATTTGGTAAAATTAAATGACTGCACGAAGTAGGAGGTATGTGGTAATTTGTGTCACATACATCCTTCTTCCATCAGAAATATACTTTGTTGTTGTCACATACCTCCATTACACTAGTATCTAGCTTAATAGTGCTCCAAGATAGTTGTTTCAAGTACCAAAAAATAGGCCAACACATACATTTTTCATCCCTGACAATAACTCAATTTGAAAAAAAAAGTTATATACCTCCTTCATCCACTCAGTCCTCAAATCTGTATTTTTGAGGGTGGGGGTCTTTACGGTTCGTCGACATCGAGGTCATTAGAGCCCTAAAATTGTGCAGGTAGGGAAAATGCAGTTACGCACTAAGGAGAGCCAACATGATTCTCCCCGCGTATGGGACTCGCCGAATGACTCAACCATACCCACTAAAAACCCTCCTGAATTACAACTCAAAACTCAAATATCAACATATCTCAAGACATTACATAAATCATTATAAAAAAGGGGGGGGCGAGAAAGAGGAAAATGAAAGATACCTTAGCGTCGAGATCGAAAAGAACAAGAGGTGACCAAGGAAGGTCAGGAAAGAGAAAGGAAGGAACCTTACACAAGTAAGTGGAATTAATGCCAGACTCAGCTCGGGGCCCCGTGTTTGACTAGATGTAAGTCCCCTGGGGGGTGTAAAAATTTCCTGAAAAGTATTTATACGAATCGTGAAAATATTTACACGTAATTACAGTGAAATATTTTTCATCCAATTAACCAAGGTTCCAATTATTTTTCATTAAAAATTTGAAAACCACAAAAATTCACCTTTAAATCTAATTAAAGTCTGAAATATGATAAAGAAAATATCATTTCAACACAGTCTCTGTGATATGTTAAATATACTGTAGAGTAACTGTCGTTTCTTGTAATAAACGATAAAATATAGTTTGATATATTCCAATGTTGAAGAATCCAAATGAATATATGGGAGAATCAGTCCAACAATAAACGATGCTTGTTTATTTTTTTCATCGAGCATTCTTGACGTACTTTTTTTTTCATTGATTTGATTAGAGTAACACATATTTTAGTTTGAGATTCAAATGATCATTTATTCCTAAAGCTAGTAGAAGCCAAGAAATGAGCATTGCACATAGAACATACGTCTAAATAGCAAACTCCAATTTGATGTTTATATCACATTTTCATCCATAAAGGTCAATATCAGACACACGGTTTGTTGTTTGATATATTTTTAGCTCAAACTTATGTCGATGTACATCGTAACAATTAACAAAATATACAAATGAATTTGTATCTGCTCGTAACATTTCAGTGAATCATGGGTCCCAGAAGCGCGAACATCGGGCTCCGTGGCGCAACGCCAATGAAATCGTCGAACAAAATATTCCAAGTTATTGCTTATGTAAATATTCAATCAGCAAATAAATAACGCATATTGAATTTTCATTCGTTTACCGTACGCGAACCATCCGATGTGATTTTAACGTGGCTTCGATCTTTTTGATTCGAGAGCGGACACCCAAACAGGCAAAAGTCCGTGTGGGATTCAAGCTGAGAGGTGAGGGTTTTTTCGCGATTTTTTAAAGCGAGTAAACAACATTCAGAAATTAAAAAAATTAGCTTAGTAGTGGTTCTCCACTTACATCTCTGGTTTCCGGTAATAACCAAGTAATTGGACTTTTAGTATTTCAAGTTACGTCCATTTAAGTTTCCAAAACGTTTTTCTGTCATTACCTTCGAATTTAACTTGGAAACAATGTGCTATTATAATATTTCATACATAAGACGAAACGGTATGTTTTCAAATAAAAAGTAATGATTTTGTTTACCACGAAAAATAGTTACAAGGTTACCTTAACTTCACTTTTTTTGTAGTATTTTACAATAATTATTTTAATTTTGTGCTTATCTATGTAAGTAACGTGCTTTAAAAGTGTGTATAGTAGTTACTTGTTTATTCCCATAAAACGTAACCCGGTATTACTGTTTCTTAGAATTTGTACGTAAATTTTGACTACTGGATTAGAGAAACATTTGTGAATCATTTCGTCTAATACACATGAAATTTAGCAACAAAAAAACAATCATTTTTTTCTAATTATCTTTTTTTTAACAGGTCAAGTTACCTGATTATTACTGGAAGTCACAGATATATTGTCAACTCTCTCTCTTCATTTTCACGAGTTTCTATTTATTATTGACATATCTGCTTCCAATTTCAAATTCTTTCTTTTCTTCATTAATCCTGCTTTGTTTCACAATTGCTTTGACAATTGAATATCACAAACATCTTATACGGAGAACTTTAGAATCAAGAATGATTATTCACACAAAAAATTCAATTCATGAGGAGAGTTTAGTCGCGGGAACTTAATTATGAATTAATAATTTTAAGATATTTCAGTATGCTTGAAAATCTTAAAAAAATTCTGCCGTTTCCTCTGCATTACCTCTTGGGTAAGACGTGTCACAAAATATTCTACTTCAAATATTCAGAAATCCATAGTGCGTGTGTAAACGCGTTTCAAATCTATCATTTATTCTCAGTGGTGGTCTTGTAACTAGCCTCGCTATGGCGTTCCGGTCGTGATGAAGTGCGCCATATTTGTGTTGCTCCTCTCACAAACGGCTTCCATTGTCCATAACTTACGCCATATGATCGCGTCCATTTGGAGGTCAGCTCGAGTTCTATTGCAGCAGTGCATTTGCCGCATCGCTACGAGAGTGTTCGTCTCAAATTTATGTTAGATAACAAGCACTTCGTTCGACCAAGATGTATTTCAGAGATATTCGTCATGAATTGTAAATCACACGAGAAACCACCTCAGGATAAAAGTTACCTACTTTGTTGCCAAGCATCTGTAAATTTATAATGCATGCATCACATGTGAAAATTGACGGTGATATCAACTTTTTTAACACATAAGTAAAATTAATTCATAAACCAAAACTTATATTCTTATTACTTAAACATATAACTAGTCTTAAATTACCTGGATTTTCATTTCATTGCTCGTTTCTTGTCTCTCAAATACGGTTCTAAAAATACAGTCTAATACTTGGCCCGGGTTTCTCTCCGTTTTTCCTTCGGGTAGAGGCGGATTTCTTATACAGGTTCTCTAGGCTTTGTCTAGGGGCGTGTTTATTGTAACAATAAATNATGATTTTTAAACACTACACTCAGAATAATCTATAGTTCGATAATAACTTGTACATGTAATTTTTTGCGTAAAATTACAAACATATTGACATTATATATGTATTATAACTCGCAGCTAACTTTTTATCTTATCTAGGAACTTATGCAAAAAAAATTTTGAATCCGCCTCTGCCTTAGGAATTGCCCTTGATCGGAATTGGTGGAATACGTCCCTTGCTTGCTTCCGGAGAATAAATTAGTTTATTGTTGGTCATACGCAGTTTGTACTGTATTTTTGACAATAAATTTTTTATTATTACTACTTATATAAACTGGTTCCTACAATTGAAAATAAAAAATAGCAGTAAATGCCACAAACTTTTTGACTAAATGACACTAGTAGTCTGCTGACCATCCGTTATGCATTATTTCTGTATGTATAATTTTTCGTGATTACTCTGTTTCATACTCAACAAAAAACCGAAAACGTCGTTTCATTAATATTCTTCTTTAGACAGGGGAGAGATCGAATTCTTTTTTCTTTATTTCATCGATGGTATTCTTTTCGTATCTTGTACAAACATAATCGGTGGTACTGATTTCACAATTTCTTTAAAGTTTGTTTAAAAAGAGAAATTTGATTGGAATTCATAAAACGATAAAGTGCACAGAATTCTAATTGCAGAAAATAGGTAAAAAAGTCATTCCAGGTCACGCTACTCACGCATCAATGATTTTAATGCGATCTATGTTTCTTACAAAGTTTTTAACCCTTATAATTAAAGAAGAAAAAATGTGTTCTACCACTAAAACATTTTAGTTTTGTGACAGTACTTTCGTCGGCTTAGTTGGCGTCATCACTCTAAAATAAAATACAGTAATATATACAATGTGTTAAGAATTAAAATAAATAGAAAAATTAATTCTTAAGATTAATGAAAATTGAATGGAGATAACAATTCTGGAACTAAAATAGAAATGCGCAAATAACTAAAATGTACTTAGCTGGCAATTGAACCAAGGGTTTATTTTAGACTGATAATGCCAGCTAAGCTATAAAACAAGTACTGTAACAAGAATAAAAAAAAAGTTGTAGTAGTATGCAACACCAAATATTTCTCTTATTCTTCTCAAAATAAATACTAGTTTCACCCCACCGATATCCGACTTATAATGAAATACAGAATGACTGTTGTGTATGCCATTGAACGATACAGTGGAGTCAAGTCAAACTATCTCACAACAAGCCCCCGAGGTGTTCCCGGAGGGCAGGCTGAGTGAGCCTGGGGGTCAGTCTGGACGTTGAGGTGTGTTGGATATTCCCCACGTCACCGGGGATCGAACCCCGACCATGCTGCCAACAACTCAGAGCTCTTCCCACTGAGCCACACTGACTCCAACCTATGATTGAGTGCTTTTATTTTAATATCGAACTTGTTATTCTTATGTGAATTATGAATGATGGGATTGCATTCTGTTGGCAAGACATTCGAACTTGAATCCATTGCCAGCCTCGGACACCAAGTCAATTCACTTACTCTGGTGGCGCTGTTCTGTACTTTCTGCATCGTGCGTGTAGAACGAATATCACCTTGTGTCTTTGTTTGTTGTGTTATTAACTTGTATTTATTACTTTAAATAGTCGGTTTTGTGACAACTATTAATATTAATTTGGATAATACTTAAATTCTTGTGCCCACGCTTTTCCTTAAATTTGTCTATTGAGTGAGTTTCAAGGATTTGTTTCGTGGAGGTTGGCAATTTGTTTAAGGCAGCCATATTGAATAATATTAGGCAAAGGATCGTGACTTTAGTCTCTGAGCGCAAATAATATAGCGGGTTATTTGTAGCGGAACTTCATCGACATTTATGGCCAAAACCATTTTCTCTTTTTTTCACAATTGTTTAAAAATAACAAATAACTTATGTTTTTCCTACATATCGAAACGAATTATATCACGGTCGGTTCAGTAGATTAGTTGTGATCAGATAGCAAACAGACAGGCACGTTTTTACATTTCGCATTTATATATTAGTACGAATTATTTATTTATTTATTTATTTACATTCGAACCCAGCACCAGATCAATATGACAATACCTGGGTTATAAATAAACAAATAAATAAATAAATTTATTGTCAAAAAACAGTACAAACTGCGTATGACCACGTGGAGGGAAAAAAAACTAATTTACTCTCCGGAAGCAAGCANCTGCCGCAGAATCTATGAAGTTTCTGTCCAACGTACTACTTTCCTGATATGAAGCATTTGTGTTACTATTGTTTGAAATTTGTGGTATGTTTTCTTCTGTGCTGAATAGTTCTTTCCATGTTCCTTGTATGTCCTTCTCCCACTTCTTTCAATAAATTCATTATTTCCCCTCTTTTTTTCCGCATTTGATTCACAATCTAATAGCTCGGCCATACACATAGTCATCTGCTTTCCCGCATGCTTTTCTTGTAATTTAAACCGAAATAGTTATTAATAATATAGAAAACTGTAGAATTAAAATGACTGGTATCATTAGACTGTACGAAATGTAGGGGGAATGAAATTTTGAATTGGTAATCTGAGTGATATTCCCTACATTAATTTGAACCGCCATGAAAAAAATCCGAGATGTAAACATGAAAACAGACAGGATGTCCTGCTAGTATACGGTCCGCCGCAGCGGCGGCCAATCATTAAAATGTATAATTCATTTACGGCAACGCACTTTCCGGAATAGACGAGCGGAACATTTTTGCATTCATCTGAACGAGTGAAGCGTAATCTTTTTTATGTTGTTGTGTTTGTAAATGGGAAATGTATCTATTGATGCTTATCTACGTGAAGCGATAGGAGTTGGGTGGGTAGAATGGTAATAGTATGGGTGGGCCGCTTAGCTGGGTTTACCCACAACTTGGCCCACGTGGAGGGGTCAGTAGAAGTAGTTAGTAATAGTTAGATACTGGAGCTGGATAGAGGAAGGAAGGTTGACTTTTCAGTAGTCACAGCTATATGAACTGGGACATTCACATGAAAAAGAATAAATTTTTCTGACCCCACCGGGAATTGAACCCGGGATGACATGGTAAAGAGAGAACCACCGGCGGAGGGGCTGAAGCGTAAAACTCTCGTCGCAACCTGCGAATCGCGTTGATGTTGTAATTACACTTCGGAGAATATTATTTTATTCCTTTCAATTAATTTTAGTCAAGATATTAATTGCGTAATGATCTAATTATCAGTAAATGCGGAGCTGTGTTACATATTTGTGAGTTGAGAAGTGACTAATTGGTGAAATTATTTCACCATGTTCGCAGCCAAACGCACATGACACTGAACCTCGCCGGTAAATGGATCAGGGACCATGAAACTTTACCCATAACCGGATACCTCTCATTAAGTTTCTTTTTACTTTCCAATTGCACAGAATGTCTAATGAAAGTATTGTAATAGGTCGTAAAACAAATGAGGTCTCTTCGGATCTTTACGAATTCGCTCCAGGAGAATCTTATTTTCAAGTTTTGGTGATGTCCAATGTCGGTGGCTTGTCCAATCTGCCTCTAAAGGCTATTGCAAAGAATTCAATGTGATAGATAATTCACTGCAATCTATACTTGAATGTGCAGATACGATGTTTAGAAACGTACCAAGTAAAGTGATCTTAAATATTTTCAATCCGATTGATCTTTTAAATATGTCACCTTTTTTTAATAATTATAATATATTACCATTCCTTTTTTGAAGAGTTTTTATTTGTTTTTTTAAATTTATAGTGTAATGTAGGGTGTTTAGTGCCATGAGTTTTTGGTTATGAATTATAATTGAAAAGTCTCGGAACTCACTCCAGATTTTTTCAGGGTTCTTGACCATACGTGCATGTATCGTAATACAAAATCCCTTAAGTACAAAGTAAATATACGTATACAATAATGTACATAATTTGGTTTTATATTATTGCGGGAATAGAGATTTTCAATATGTGTAAGTTGGTAGCATATACCGTGTCTCATTTCGTATGAATATGTGGTGGTATCTGTTGTTTATGCCAACAAGACTGCTAGATGAGGTATGATAATGTAGAACTGCCTAGCAAAAATTTAACAAGGTATGTTATTATTGTAAGCGTTTGTAGATAGTTGTATACTATATCGATTATGTTTATATTGTTTTTTGAGAATTTTTTCTCATTACTCTGGTAATATACATATATTTGTAATAGATACTGTCATGTCTTTCATAGCTCTAATGATGATTAAATGAAACAAATGGGACGTTGGCATTGTTAATAAATCTTTCTATTGATGACCAAACCCTCAGTATATTACTATTATTAAATTCCTTGGTTTTATTAACGGGTAAAACCCATACACATTGTAATACATATGACACAATTACGTCGTTAAACGTAGGCAAAGTGTTCACTTTCGGTCCGGTGAAAATGGCGACGAGCCGGGAATCGAACCCGGGACTCTTGCTTTCATCGCAGGGGTGTTAACCATTAGACCACCTTTTCATCTTTCAAAACTGTACACCATTTCCACCCGGACCTAAACCCCGGAAGACCTGAGACACATCCCCATGCAGGAGACAAGTGAACCAGGTGGCACACAATGCTGTGTGCACTTTATTATGATATTTTAAAAAGTTTATTTATTATTTAACAATTAAATATTCTAAACTTCCAAAAAACTTCCATTTTTCAAAATCCCTCAAAAAAAATTTCAATGACGCAGTTTGCGTCACGACCCCCCACCCTTGTGGGCACCCCTGAATAACGTATTGAGGAACGGTTTCCAAATTATTATGTCAAAAGAAATTGTTATAGGTTTTACTCACATTCCATTATATTATGCCTGAGATATCAAGAAACACAAAAGTTAAAATCTGCATTGCAAAAAAAAAAAAATGTTACGGGTATATAAAATTAAAGTTTAATTTCAGGAGACGTTTCTGCGTTTTGGGGGCCCTTAACCTTTTGACATACAATATTTTAAAAAGTCATTCGTCCCAACTGAGAAGAGAATGAGACGACGAACGCACGTGTAGTATCTCGGAATGAACTGGGACGCACTAAATAAAATTACTTGCATTAAGTTCTCATAGTTTTCAATGAAGTGGGGAATTACTTTGGTACGATCCTAACTTGTTGGAGTTCACCGCGTTTCCGTTAATAGCAAACGATATATCTTCAGGTAGCTGACGATATCATACCTCCATATATTGCATCACTAGTTAATTTCTGATTACGTTGTATATAGAACGTTTTGTAATCGTGAAAAAATTCGAAAGTGAGATTCCAACGGAAATATCCGTTTTGGCGATCCCCCATTCTGAAAAAGTAGTTTTTGACATTCCGTGTGTCTGTGCATCCGTCCGCCTGTGCGCAGCGATTCTCAGGAAACGGATGAACTAATATTTACTTGTTGTAGACAGACGTGCTCTAATTTTTTTTTATTTTTATTTTTTGCTTTAAAACAAAGGTTAATTCACGTGAAGCTCTAAGTACTCTTTTAAATTAGACTTGTAAAGTTGCTTGCTTTTAAATGTTTCTCTAAAACGGCTCCAACGATTTTGCTTAAATTTTCTGTACGTAAAGTACAATTAGTAAGCATTACATCCGCATTAGCGGTATTTCGCTTCAAAGTTTGGTATAGACGGAGTAAAATAATTTCTGTCTGCTACACTTACACATTTAGTTTACTGTTTCAAGAAGCTTGAATAATATTTAGCAGTGTAAATAGACCAAGCAGACGTAGAATACACTTTTCGTAAACTGAAATGAAAGATATGATAATGATAAAATACTTAGGAGGACAGCAAACGCACTGCAGATACGAAAATACATCAATTTCTGTTTACAACGAATTTACATTTACATAACACGTTTACGATATTTATAAGACTGATATGTCGCTGTAGGTTTTGAAATAATATTATGAATATGTATTTTTTTTTCAAATATCAAATAAAAGACAGTAATAAGTTCGTCTAGATACTTTGACGATGAATGGAGCACTGGAAGACGATCAAAATATAGAGAACCGTGTCATAAATGACCCTTTCTCAATACAATTTCTTTCTCACTATATGCTGCGGACGGAGAAACATATATGAGAAAGTACAAAGTGCAATGGTTTTGCACCACTAGTTTACCTTTTACCTGAACGTTGAGACTGACATTCAGGCCCGTCAATTGAATCTACTAAAAAATTAGTGTCGCGTGTACCCCGGGAGTAAAATCAGTTGGAAATCAGTAATTTTTACCTTAGCGTTCAAGGACTCACTGAGCTTATTCCTATGAGAATATAGATCTATATGAGATTGAGGCAGGAAGATTTGAGATAGCCAAGAAAGCGAGAGATTTGCAAAAGTATGAAGGAGGTGACGGTATGTTTTGATTTGTTGTAGGATCGTCTAGGGAAGAGTATGACAGACGTAGAAGTGTCCTCCACCCTCTAAAAATGATCTGTTTATGAAGGAGATCATTCTCTACCCCGATGTAAGGTAATTCCAATTTCATTTTTGTTAGGGTGGTACTTAATGTTGCTCGTTGATGAAATCTTGTCTTTGATCATTTTCACAAAAAATATAAAGTGTTGTTTTATCGTAACCCACCTTTTACTTTACAAAAACTTAAATATATTTGTTGGCGGTTTTTATGTCATTATATATGTTACTTTGCTGTTTTGTCTCAACTTTATTTTAAATTAATTCGCATATACCTTGCTTTTAATTTTTTAATGTTAATGGTGTGTATATGATTTTTAATTAAACAGATGTTAGGACTTGTCTTACTCATTGCGTTTTAAAAGTTGTCTTTTTATGAATGGATAATTATTTATAGATTTTATTCCTCATTTCACTAAGTAACATGTTTTCAGTGCATTATCTTCATCGTTCTCGAAGATATGACAATACTTACGGGTCATTAGTATATTTTTTGCAATTTTTATATAAGTATGGTACCACATATACATGATTTCAATTTTGTAATATTTCCTCTGGAGGACGCCTCCATGAAATCATTGCAATCACGCGTCTGGCGATTAGACCTCATTAGAGTCATTATGAATAGTACAACAGAGCACTACGTAACTCAAGTACAGTTCCCTACGAAATTGTTTACTGTTCATTACCTACCAGGCAAGTCAGTGATTTCATTTATCAAAAACCAATAAGCGTCTTTTCCTGGTGTAATTTTTAAGTGCTGTTTTCTCGGAAAGAAAAAATTCTAAGATGAAACAATAATAGGAACTCGTAGATCCATCTTTTAATGCTCTGAAGTACTTTGATACTTCATGAGTGTGATTTGACCCTTTGTCCTTATGCGCAGAAGAGGAACGAAACGACTAACATTTGCGTATTGACGTATTACTAGCAATAAATAAACAGAGTAACATGTTCTTGTTGTGGGTCAACGTTGAAAAAACATACTTCGCCGACCATTTAAATGAAATAATTACTATTATAATTGATGTTGAAATACATTGCGTCTTATAGAGGAAACAATTATTTTCAAAAGAAGGCAAAGTTTTAAATCTCGAGAGTGATGGAAGTTTACTTTGATTTATAATAAATTTTCCGTATTATTATGCTCGGCCGCCATGTTTGTACTTAATGCTCTTACGCATTTCAAACGAGTCCAGCGAGTTCCTGAATGTTGTTTGTACTTTATTATTAAGTTATTGACGGAAATTAAACCATATTTTCTTCATTATTATTGATATTGTTGCGTTTTAAAATAATTATAATAAAAGTAAATGAAACAATAATACATATCGGTGACTTGACTAATTTGGAGTGGTGGTTCCACCTTAATGTGTATGGTTGTGTGGACTATCCACGTCTCTCAGTAAGTAATGACTATCATATTAGTGCCCAACTCTCCCGAACAGCAACCATTAATAATGTTCCTTGACCTTCCAGTGGAGCCTTGACAAATATCCCCCGTTCAGGATGTCCCATTGAATCCTAAGCGAAAGACATTCCGGAGCGATGTGACATTGGTTGTTCAGCGAATGCAACCGCTTGGCGAGTAGTGACACGTTGCTATTCAGGGCTCCGACACACGCTCCTCCATTATCTCCAACTGCCTCCACTCTCAAAGCGAGGAGGACAGATGGAGGTGACGGAGGATATGCGTGCGAAGGATCAAGGGCGTTCTCCCTGTTCCATATGGAGGAGGAGAACAGACGCCATTTGGAGGTTCAGGAGCCTCACGGCCACGTAGATTCACCTTTTGTCAAATCGCATCACCGCTATGAAGGGTGTTGATTATGACAGGCAGTATTCAAGCATTTGTTTGTTTTACTAAAACGGAAATTGAAACTTTGTTCATGTAGTGATAAAAGTTTGCGATATTATTTTCATAGAAGTCATTGAAATATTTGAATAATCTCTATAATTAGTATGGTATGTGAATAGACTTCATCTATTTATTATGAGTGGATTCTATGGAATGAAGTTATTTATTTACTAACCATCAAAATACGTAATCCCACATTGAATTATAAACGTTTGACATGCCAATCTCTTTGACCTTTTAAAATCGACAACAGCTCTGTCACTCAATTTGACTGCTTTGATACCAGAGGACTCTTTAATAAACATGTATGTGAACGAAATCAGTAAAATCTCATTAATAGCTCATTTATTTCATGACATCCTCTCGTTTTGGTCAACAATGGACCAAGAGGAATAACAGTGGAATAACACAAGGTGTACCATTACGCATCGTGACTGGATGCGGACGTAGGCCAGCCAGTGAAACGCATTTTTTTGAGAGTGAAGTTAAAGATGCTGTACAAATGTATGATATGTTTGACTGTAATATATTGGGCGACAATCGATGTCCTGATACACCCGCTCCTATAAGCGTCTTGAATAAAACAGGCTTACACAACCTATGCTCCGGACGCGCACACCTTGTCTTATTCCGCTTTCCATCGTCACGGCCACACGATTCACTTTTTGTCGGATTGAATCACCGCTGTAAATATCATTATAATGTCTGGGAGCAATTTCACACCATGAACGGGTAAATATAAATAAATAAATTTATTGTCAAAAAACCAGGTACAAATTTCGTATGACGTGGAGAACAATAAACTAATTTACTCTCGGTAGCATCCCATCAATTCCGATTAACGGCCCTAAGGCAGAGGCGGATATAACATGTAGCACGTAATGACAACATTTGAAAGTCATATTTGATGATGATTCATTAATGGTTTTTTTCCAACCCTGATATTTAAATGAAATTTATACTTAAGAAATGTCGGGTGTGTCCCATCAAATTTCCAAGTAAAAGTCTTTAAAGAAACGATGGTAGTTAACAATGTACATTGTATAAAAACACACGAAGTTAGAAATCAATTATTGATAATAAATGTAAACATATTTTAAATATCTAACACGATGACGTAGTAAACACATAACCCTCATAAGTTACAAATATTGCTCCCTACCTTCATATAGATGCAAATAAGAGCCCAGTTTTCGTGAATTATTGCATTCCGCCCTAAACTCTTTCAAAATTTTGAATTTTAAGGAACTGGAAGTGGAGCACGGAGTAAAAATGAAGTATGTAAATGATGGTGTCCAGAAATAGGGTTCTATTCCCGACGCATTTAGAGGGAATAATCATGTTTAGTTTCGATGTATCATTCTCTCTCTCTCTCACACACACACTCACACGACATTGGGCTTCATCGTGAAAATTTGAAATTGACTCTCCTGGAGCCGATTCGTGAAGATCCGGCTCGATATCCAAACTTTATTTTTCGACGGATCGGAATACATAGGCTACATACTGCATAATTCGAAAGTGAAGAGTATTTTTTCAAAAACCCATTTCGGTAGAAACCATTCTTTTTTTGTTTAAACACCATGAGCGCTTTATGTAAAGAGAGTGACTCCAGGTCTATTTAACATGTACAATGAATATGGTAATATCTGTGCTAATATTACCCTAGAAAAAAATATTAATATATCTTGCTAATAATATTAACATGTAACAGTGAAACTATTTTATGTATTGGGAAGTTTGGGTGAAAATAAAATTTTTAATTAAAATGTTAATTGTTTATCATACTCGGTATGCTTGTAATTTTATCGGGAATTATTGGCACAAATTGCAAAAGTATGTTTCAGGGAACATTGTGCACGCAAATTGAGACGATGAGAGAGGTACGAATGTCACACACGAATATCCACGAAGTTCCAGTGCCGTTGTGGAATTCATTCGGCTAGAGAACTGGTTGTAAAGTTAAAAACCTCGTATTCAAATTAAGTTTCTTGTTTATTATAAAGAGGTGACAAAAATATGAAATGAACCAATAAACCTTCGCGCTTTACCGCCATACGGCGAACACATTTTCATCACATC
>NNCF01126313.1:457644-475400 GCA_002313205.1 Laupala kohalensis
CACTCACACGGAATAAAAAGTTTAGAAAATTAGTACACAAGGTAACAACGAGAAGGATAATACACCTAAGAAATTAAAAAAGTTAAATTAGGTCCATATGTGTGTATATTCACGTACGTACAGAAACACATTTTCACTTACAAACAGATACAGACACACACTCATACCTACAAACAGATTTTCAATATACACACATATACCATTCATTGCTCCTATAACCTTAATGTAAAAATAATTGCTGTAATATAATTAAAAGAAACTAATACCTATAAAAAATTAATCCTGTGAACAATCACGCACACTTCACTTCACTACTGCATATCCACTCTATTAAGATGATCGTGGCATTCCTGCAGTTTTCCTTTCGAGCGTTCAGAATATCAACTTAAAATGTTCCTAATTTCCGCTATGGAAGCGACACGTTGTGTCAGGAGCTGTACTCCAGGCCTCGTCCTACTTCCTCGCCTGTCACCGTAATTACGGGGAAACGCCAAAAGTAAGAACCACCAATGGAAAGCGACGCTGCGTGAATTGTTTGTTTTTAATTACTCCCGCGCTGAGCGCTAGCAGCTTTCTTTCGTCTCTCTGTGGCCAAAATGCTCTTTTCTCTGGGGACAAACTCTTTTCTTTATAGTGGTATCGTGCTCATCAACTCGAGTCTTATTATAGAAACATAATTTTATAAATAATGTTTCATCTACAGTTTAATGAGTTTTAAATGTGGTAAGTTGTTGCAACATATTGTCGAAAAGTTGAATACGTGTTAGAATTATTTTTATATATTCTGTCTTTAAGGCATTAATATATTGGCAGTATTTCTGATCAGTTATTCTCTGTCAGCGTTGTCAGTAGAGTGTACACAGTTGTCAGGAAAGCACTGCCATTTCGTTCTCAGATAACTTTACACTGGCATCGGATTTTCTCCTACCGTGTACTAACACTGGCGTTCAAGATAAGGTTCTAACATAAGAGGCGACGCCTGTTATTCCTTCACTGACGACGATCGTCAGCCTATAGCGGAATTTCGAAATGTTAATCGTGACGGATAATGCTCCATAGTATTTTACTGAAGAGATTTCTTTTGTGAATGTTCCTTTACGAGTAACATTACTGAGTTGTTCATTATTTATCAAGTGTAGACTACTCGCGTTCAGTTACTGTGTAGGCGAACTGATTGGGGAACGGGTCACCAACACGAGGAACAGACGACATAACCTCACTTGGCGTAAACATATCTCTCCTTGCGTGTCTGTAGCAGGCAGCGCTCACTGAGCGAAGTGAAGTTTCACCAACACTATCATAGCTCTGGTCAGTGCAAACACTGACATGCAGGCAGCAGTTGTCGTGTAACCAGTGGACAGTGGACTGGCAGCCGATTTCTCGGAGCACTGGCAGAGAAACACTGCCCATGTATTCGCACTTTTATGTTTAAATATTACAATTGTTGACAAAAAATTAAGTATTACTTGTATTCTATAGGGGTTTGCACATCACGAACGTCTCATCAAACATGTCAACACGTTTGGATGTTGAATACTGTACTTTTTTTTCTCCAAACAATAAGTCGCCCAGAAATTGTTAAAGTAAATGAATAAGTTTGAGAGTTCTTAGGAAGATTTCGCAATCATGCTAATATGAGAGAACCAATCTGTTCCCTCAGTGTATGATAAACGCAGAAAACGACGTATGCACCTCTTATCCAGTATTTGATTTTTAGTGACAATAAAGAAAATATACAAAATAATATCCGCGCTCTGCACCATAATTCATCGAAGAGCTGCGAGTGACATCACCTGGAACGCCGGGAATCGGACCCGGGACTTCTACATTGATCGCAGGGGTATCAATCACTATAATGATGTACAAACAAACGGGTGGTGTAGTGGTTAACACCCCTGCGATCAATGTAGGGGTCCCGGGTTCGATTGCCGTCTCGTCGCCATTTTGATCTGAACGAATGTTATCTCGTTTGTGGCTATTGGTTAAGAATAAGGAGATAGAAAAAAGATATTCAAGAAAAGTTACCAACTACAAATAAGAAACAGCGAGTCGTATGAGCATGAATCAAATTTAAAAATTTTTGTCCTGAAATTTTGAACCACACCCACTGTGTCGTTAGGGATTTCCAAGCACGGGAAGACATTTTCTCCCACTGGTCTCAACTGATGGAGGTGGATTCGCGACTCTCATTAGGGTAGTTGTACAACGTTCACCCCTTTTGGATGGAAACGCGATTCTTTTTTCATTCGCCCTCGATTCCTTCCCCACTCGTGATGTCTGCGCGCGGTTTCTGCTACTCTTGTACCACGTGACGTGTTAAGCGAACAGGACACCGTGTCGCTTCTAGAGTGAAAGTCATCTTTACTTTCTTTCGAGAAATTCAACTTAAGAAGAAGAAGAAAAAAACATGAACGGAAATGCATTGTGTTCGTTAGATTAGTCGCAGTAAATTACTTTATTGTCCTTACTATACGTAAATTATTTATATATTTATTTATTATCAATCTAACTGGCTTCATATTGACATTCTATTAGTTTTATAACTCGCAGCTAACTTTTTATCTTATCTAGGAACTTTTGCTGAAATTTTTGAATCCGCCTCTGTCTTAGGGCCCTTGATCGGAATTGATGGGATGGTCCCTTGCTTGCTTCCGGAGAGTAAATTAGTTTATTGTCCTCCACGTGATCATACGCAGTTTGTACTGTTTTTGACAATAAATTTATTATTATTATTATTATTGGTATAGAGCCTGTACTCAATGTAGCCAACGCGTTTACTTCGCCATCGTCCATAAGAGTAATGATAAGTGTACCTCGCGTTCTGTTGGCAAGACATTCGAACATGAATCCATTGCCAACTTCGAACACCAATTCAATTCACTTGCTCTTGTGGCGCTGTTCTGTCGCTTTTGTGACTACTATTAATATTTATTTAGATATTACTTAAATTCTTGGCGATCACGCTTTTCCTGAAATTTCCCTACCACGCTTTCCTTGAAATTTTCTCCAAAGAGTTTCAAGGTTTTGTTTCGTAGAGGTTGGCAATTTGTGTAAGGCAGCCATGTTGAATAATTTTTGGTAAAGTATCGTGACTTTGAGCATACGTTGGATCTATTCATACACAGAGGTTACACGTGAAAACTTACTTGTGGGTGCAATTTTCAAATCACGCACGAAAAGAAATAGCAACCATTCAGTCTTAGTAATATAACAGTGATGATTATTTTACCTATCTTGAAGAACAATTACTCAGAAGTTAATTGTATTTATACACTTTATCATAAATTTTAATGCAAGTTAACTTGCGTACGACGAAAAAATTAAGCTACCTTTGGAATTGCATCCGCAACATACATTGAAAAAGTAACATACATACACCAAAGAACTTAATTAATTGCAAATAATTAAAGTAGTAATAGTACGAATTACGTTGTTTTCACATCATATGTAAAATGCATATGACAGATGAGCAAACAAAAGAAAAGTTTACTTGAAATGAATCTAACACATGCAAATCTTATTTCTTTCCTTTCTGGTGTATTTGTATTATTTGTATCTTTCCTTTGTATCTGTATCCTTCCACCATATAAACGCAGGACACAGCGATAACATTTTTTTAAATAGTAAGACTTTTATAAAACCAAAGCTCATTTTTTTTTCTTCTTCTGGAGCAGAGTACCACGTATCGAAAGTAACAATTAAATTAAGGTTTAGATTAAGATCAAACTTATCCTCATTGCTTTTTATGCGTATTATTAAATCATTTATTAATCAAGTAAATAATCATTCATCAACATGACTTAAAAATAATTGTCGACATTCAAATTAAATAAATTTATAACTGTATGTAGAATTAAGTTTTTCGTGATTGGTTTATATATTTATATGATTCATTTATATTTTATGAAAGGTAATGAATATTATTTGCTCCTTGATATCGCGATATATTCCAAAGGTCTCATATACAGATTTAAGTTATTAGTTCATAAACTTCCTTTCATCATAATGTGGGCAAGTTTCTGAAATGCAATTTTCACGAAATGCTTCCCGGAGCACTTCCGAATTTTCGTCAACCTCAAATACACTTTCCTCGCCCTGACCCTTAACGACTTCCCAGAATGCCCTTGTAGATGGTATACTTCCCTCCTGGGCCCTTCTACCTTCCGAATCGTACTGCGGCGCGCCCTTTGATCTGGTAATGACACTGCGGAAGTTGCCCTGGATGCTTCAACCCTTTTGCGCAAGTCGCTAAAATACACTGCCCTTCCCTCTCCCATCTCACCATCACTCACATCAGCTGCATGCGTCAAACCCTTTCATGCATCGCAAATAGCCTTGGAATAACTCCTACCTACTACACTACACGGTCATATTACTACGGTCAAAGATAAGCTCATGGGACAAAATGTTAGTGACTCCCTAACAAGAGCACAGATAGTTCAGGCCAGATGGGGAAAATTGATATAAAAATAGTTTATTTAATTTTTTGTGCGTGTGTTTGTCATATTAGAGATAAAATCAAGAAATAGAAATTAAATTTGTTTTTCAATTTTTGTTTGAAAAATAGTCAGTAAAATTTCCTCTCTCTAAAGTAACTTTTAAACTTTCTAGTGTAATATTACTTCATATCTGATCTATAATGGTAAATTTCAAATCTATGGGTAAAGAATCCTGGTTGCGAAAACAAACTATTAAAGTGACTATGTGTACATTCCATTTTTTTGCACTAAAAAATAAAAATCACAATAAAAAAATTTGGCAAATGTTTCTTACGTGGCGTTACATGGTAATAGTAAAATATTAGTCACCTAGGAGTGACTAATATTTTCTTATCCAGTGATCTTATTTTCAATTTATGTGATCGAAAAATATTATCAAACGATGTATAGTCCCATTATATAAGGTCATATCTAGTGTAAGGCAAAATGGATGACGTACAATTTTTTGCTGCTGTATGAGCCTACAATAGCAATTTGTTTATTGTTTCAAAGTCAAAAGTGGAAAACCAAAAAGAGGAAGCCTACGGGTTAGACCAGAGGTCGGCGACCTACGACCCGAGGGTCATCGAGTGATCCATTTGATAATTTCAAGTGACCTACTTTAGTACCGAAAATAAAGTATATGAAATAAAAAATAAATTATAAAACATAAACATGAAACAAATATTTTGAGAATGAAAAAAATAGAAAATAGATACTAAGAACAACATTTTAGTTCGATTACCATGGATCTTATTCACACAAGTGTTTATGTATATGTAGGATCCATGTCGAAAATATCTCTGACCCAAACGTCTCTTTAATACTAACAGTTTGGTTGAATTTGACCCGCGGCCAAAAAAGGTTGCCGACCCCTGCCTTAGAGTATAGAAGCAAGCAGAAAAAAGAGGTCTATGGATTAGACCGTGGATTTCAAGACGCGATAAGCTGGACATCCACAACGAGTTGTTGAAAGAGCTTCCATGCCAATATCCCAAATATTTTGCAAATTATTTAAGAATGGATGAAAATTCTTTTTGTTTTGTGGTATCCAATGAGCAAGGATCATATACATATTATATGAGAAATAGTACGAACGTGGACAATCAATTTATGGCAGCACTTTGAGTTGTAGCAATTGCAGAATCCTTTTGTTTGTTTTTTTAGTTTACAGCGTGGTGCACGAATACCCCTTATTCACATTTTTGTACTCTTTGTGTTTTACATTATAGAAAAACTCATTTGCCTCATAATGTAAAGTGAGAATGTAGCTCGCCGCAATACTTCTCCATCTACACCTTCTGCACCATTTTTTTATTTTTTATTTGCAGTATTTATAAACGGGAAATGTTGCGTATTATTGAAGCTTATCTACATTTAACTAACGCTCCAAGTTAGTCAAATCAAAGAGAAGCATAATTGTGTATTATAATTTGTTTTATAACACAACATAATGACATATAATGACGCAAAAACATGATTTAATTTCTATCTATCAGCCAACAGTATAGTACAAAAAACATTCAAGAACTCGCATTACTTCATTATAATTATAATAATAAATTTATTGTCAAAAAAGCTGTTACAAATTGCTTATGACAGCGTGGAGGACAATGAACTAATTTACTCTCCAGAAGCAAGCAAGGGACGTATTCCATCATTTCCGATCAAGATAGAGGCGGATTCAAAAATTTCAGCAAAAGTTCCTAGATAAGAGAAAAAGTTAGCTGCGAATTATACTACTAATAGAATGTCAATATGTTTGTAATTTAACGCAAATATGTTTGTAAATTTACATGTACGAGTTATTATCGAACTATAGATTATTCTGAGTATAGTGTATAAAAATCATAAGAGTTGAAAAAAACCCACTAAATTAATGATTTATTGTTACAATAAACACGCCCCTAGACAAAAGCCTAGAGAACCTGTATAATAAATCCGCCTCTACCCGAAGGAAAAACGGAGAAAAACCCGGGTCAGGATGAGGGATTGAATAGGGAATGTAAAGACGATGTGAGCGAACGTAACGGTTTCGTCACTTATGCCTCGTCTCACCTCAGAGGAAAAAGTGAACATCTTTCTCGAATGTTCGATGACCTATAGATAAAAGTGATGTAAAAAATACTACGGAAATTTCACTACAAATCAAAGTGAACTTTCATCACTTTCATGATGTAAAAGTTGTTCTTTGTTTGAAAATAAGTGTTTCCTCCATAATACCCAATGTATTACATCAATTATAATTGCATTTATTCCATTTAAATCACCGGCGAGGTATGTTTTTGAAGTTGAATTCACATACGAAACAGTCTCGTTCACGAACACAATACTCGCAATAGTAATAATATTCATCGGCCTAAAGTGTCAACCACTCTTTGCTAAAAAGGACCTTATCATTCGGGCATCGTTCTATATAATTCCCTGCCCAAGAACATAAAAGACATTATGAAATTGAATATCTTCAAATTTGCGGTTAAAAACTACCTCCTGCACCAGTGCTTCTACACTGTAAAAGAATTTATTGATTTTAATAAAAGTTAAATCCGTCTTGTACTTTATCACGCCATTACTGTAGCTCTTTTTAAATAACTTATAACAATTTCAAAAACTATTTTCTTGCATGATTGTGTTGTCTTATGGCTCATATTAATTAGTTTTATGTGTACTGAACTTTGGCACGGTTGTGTACATTAATTCTGTAGCCTCATCCTGGCCCGGGTTTTTCTCCGTTTTTCCTTCGGGTAGTGGGGGATTTATTATGCAGGTTTTCTAGGCTTTGTCTAGGGGCGTGTTTATTGTAACAATAAATCGTGAATTTAGTGTTGTTTTTTTTCTACTCTAATGATTTTTAAACACTATACTCAGAATAATCTATAGTTCGATAATAACTAGTTCATGTATTTTTTTGCGTAAAATTACAAACATATTGACATTCTATTAGTTTTATAACTTGCAGCTAACTTTTTATCTTATCTAGGAACTTTTGCTGAATTTTTTGAATCCGCCTCTGCCTTAGAGCCCTTGATCGGAATTGATGGGANCGCTGAATTTTTTGAATCCGCCTCTGCCTTAGAGCCCTTGATCGGAATTGATGGGATGGTCCTTTTTCTTGCTTCCGGAGAGTTAATTAGTTTATTGTCCTCCACGTGGTCATATGCAGTTTATAACTTCTTTTTTGACAATAAATTTATTATTATTATTATTATTATTATTATCATTATGTACTTGTTATTCTATTTGCTTATTGTGGATTTAAGACATTTTAGCGTTTTAATTCCACCTGCGCCTCTGATGTTTCCTGCGCTATAGAAAACCGCTTTCGCGTAGCGATACACGCGTTTGAACCAGAGGTTAATTAAGATGAGAGGCGGTGGTTCTCAAAAGCGCCGACAGGGATCGCGGTGGAGAGCGTTAGCGCTGCGAAAAGTAATTTATAAAAGGTCTTAGAAACCAAAGACGGTTCGCGTATGTTTATGCAGTATAATTGAAGAGGTTACTTATAAAATTGAAAGAAGTTGAAATGTATAACGCCATCGAGGCAATTGAATGAGGAACGGCGTAAAGTTTATCAAAGCAAAAGTGTAGCGAGAAAGTTTTAAAAGATTTTACGCTTTCGAATACAACTGTTTGGGTAATCGATCCATTTTCCTTTTCACTGAGTAATATTATTGCTAAACCTTCTATGAATATTGATTTTTTTATAAGTACCGACGGAGGTAGGAAAAACGAAAGGTGGCTTTGCGATGTATAAAATGGTCCCCAATTCATGACACAAACTTTAAGTATTGGTACAGGACACAATAACAATCACTTATTGAATAGGAGAATGTCTGGGCGCGAGTGACGCGGTGAGGCGTAAACACACGCACACACACACACAAAAAGACACGAGAGGAAAGAAAGACAAAGTGTATTAATGACAAGTGCAATGTCTACATCAACTGTTGCAAATTGCAAAGTCCACCAACAGTAATACATGCTTGAGTGATTGGCGTACGCATTCAAATATGCCTATTTAATACACACGATCCTCATCTGAGTCAAGTGGAATCGCATTGACAAGACGCCTCAACGCCTCACTTGCGCACGTACATTCCTATATAATAAGTGATTGTTACGAGTCGAGTACCAACCCTTAACACTTCGTACCATGAATTTGAGATTATTTCGCATATTTTACTGTTTGTCTGGCATGTTAATTTTTTTCTAAGATCTCATTTATTGTAATCAAAATGTACTATCCGGCATTGCCTGGAATTCGAGAAGAACGTTAAAAAATCATTATTAGACATTGAAATATCTAAACGAAGAAAGAAAGATAAATAAAACATTTAAGAATTGACATATTTTACCGCAGAGTGGGCGATCAAACACCGGTCAACATGTCGGGATTTTTAAAATCTCATTTCGCCCTGTGTTGCCCGGGATTCTTAAATGCATTTGTTTGCATATTTCTTTATTTGGATGTATTAAATTACACATTAAATTAAACGCTACAAAAATACATACATTTTTCAGTACTGTATACATATGCGAGTGAAGATTCACATCTACTGATTAGCTACCAATTTTAATTGTTGTTAATTAATTTAACTTTTAATGAGAGTCCTTTGAAAATCTCAAATAATTTCATCGATTACATTTTAAAAATTCACTTTTCACAAATATTGTCGACAGGATGTTCAAGAAGCAAAAGCACGTATTCGTGTGTTTTAGTCCTTATTTCGGTTCAAGATATTGGGATTCAAAATTTTTCAGTCACCATATAAGGCAACTGCATCAAATTTAACAAATAATCCATTTTCCAAAAAAAAAAAAGAACCTTTTTTCTCACAGCACATCGATTTTTTTCCAAGACTTTTTTATTTTTCTCTTGAATGTGTGTCATTGAGATACTCCCTCAATACAACAAATTGTAAGGTGTATCAGCGATGTTACGTCCTGCAATCGGCGAAGCATAAAATAAAATTGAAACTCTGAATCAATATAACCGCGAGTGGCGTGGAACAGACAGCAATTATTTTACGAATATTTCAAAATCCAGCCACAATCCCGCACGCGGCGCCCTAATCGTTCCGACGCAACGAAACTAAACGATGAATTTTACGCCAAAGTTGTGAAATTGCATTCAGCAACATAAAATTAACAATAATAATTTTTTAAATGTATTTAATATTAATGTTAATTTATTTCGGGTATGTTAATGCGAGGATGAAATTAAATTCTGTTGAACGCCCAAAATGGATTATTGATTGCTGCAGTAGAAATAGTTCTATGTTTTGGGGTATAAATTGTTTTCGATGTGGGCGTAAAACATTAAATGAAGTAAAACATGAATAAAACTGAGAAATAAAAAACATACCTCTATTTTCGTAACGCGAAAGGGTTAAAAGAAATTTAGTTACAATCTTTATTTTATCAAGTAGAATTGGCAGAATCAGAAACGTGTGAAATCCCATATCACTTATGTACTAGTGGAATGTAACACAGTTTAACTCTGTGTGAATTATTCAATCAATTAAACTCAGGTTTATATAAATCACTCGTATTTTGGAGTGCCTCAGTCGTTCATCTATAAACTGCTCAATCGTTCCGAGTGAATGCAGTACATTGATCATTCGTAGGCGATGGCATCACTTTTGAAGCGTAGACAAATATTCACTTATACATCTTGTGTGTAGACCAATTTTTGAAATGCATTAAGAAAGAAATATTTATTTATATTAATATAAAATAAAACGACCCTTTGTTATAAACAGACAAATATTTGCTCTAAACATAAATTAGAGAAAATATTATACAACGTTTGGATCCTTTATGTGGATCATCTTTAGGCGTTGATCTTACGTCTTAAGAGCTATGACCTCATGTCAATTATGATACCTTAGAGAAAAAAGGTGATGCATTTAAATAAGAAAGTGTTTTGACCCATGTTGTACCCTGTTGTAAGCTGATGTTATTGATTTTGTAAGATATAACAGACGTGAGCTGATAGCTCTTAAGACGTAAGATCAATGCCTGATGACCAGCAATATGGATCGAAACGTTAGAAAACTTTTAACCGCGGGTTTGAAGGGGTACAATTTATTAGTATTTTTTTTTTTTTTTTTTNTTCAAAATTATTCCGGAATGATGTGGGCCTGGCATTTGGTAGTGCAGTGCAAGGTAGTTCGTTTCAATTCCACTTGTGTCCTTCTCTCTGTTTCTCATTAATTAACTTCAATTCACTCACATGAGACGCGAAGTTCCATCGAAGCTGCGTTGCGGGACGCGAGTCAATAGCGATTACGTTGACGGAAAGCGATCGATACACCAAAACTCTCCATTAAAACCTTAATCAAGAACGCAGGCTCAGAAATGAGAGAAGCCACGAGTTATGAGAAATGACGTATCCCTCCCTCCCTCATCAACATAAGCTTCGTTGGTTGTATGCATTAGTTCCGTAGACCGGTTTTCTGACCCCGGTTTTTGTCCTATTTTCCTTCGGATAGAGGCGGATTTTCTTTCTCGCTAGGCTATTGCATCTATTGAAATGATAAATCTCGAATTTAGTGCTATTTAACGGTAACGAAATTTAAAAAATATTTTCTACATTATCTATAGTTTGTACTAATGAATTTTTTGTGTGTATTTTATTGGTATTATCGTAATATTATAACATGCACCGAAATATTATCGTTAGGAATGGACTGAAACGTAAAATCTACCTCTGCCTTAGGGCCCTTGATCGGAATTGATGGGATGGTCCCTTGTATGCTTCCGGAGAGTAAATATTCTCCTCCGTGTGGTCACACGCAATTTGTAACTGCTTTTTTGACAATAAATTTTCTAATTGTTTTTCGCTAGCACTTGTCTGCGACCACAGACGCAATTTAAATTCATGTCTCTTACGGGGAAATTGGGAAAAAAGTGTTCAAAGATATGTGAAAAAATCATATTTACCATTTACAGCGGAACCCCTCTAAACCTGTCTGGTCGAGACCGAGACACCCTGAGTACTTAAGGTAGTACTAGCGTAGATAGAATTAAATCACTAAAATATCTTAAATCAGCATAAATAAAAAGATAAAGACATGTGGTACTTATTGTGACTTCAACGTTAGAAAAACATACCTCACCGGCCATTTAAATGATATATTTCCAATTATAATCGATGTTGAAATACATTGTGTCTTATGTAGAAAACACTTATTTACAGACTAAGACTAACTTTTAAATCACGAAAGTGATGGAAGTTCACTTTGATTTGTAGTAAATGTTCCGTTGTATTTTTTACGTCACTTTAAACTATACATCATTGGACATTCGAGAAAGATATTTCACTTTTTTCTGCGATAAGTTGCGTAGATCTCGAAACCGCAGCGCTCGGCCGCTTCCATGTTTGTAGCTCTCGTAGCCCTTGTGCGCATTTCAACCGAGTTCTTGAATATTATCTGTACTATTATTACTATTAAGCGGTAGATAGAAATAAAATAAAGTTTCTTCATAATTATTATTCATGTTTTTGTGTTTTATACCAATTAGCATAAAAATTAAGGAAATAATTATACATCTCTGTGATTTGATTAACTTGGAGTGAGTACTGGTCGCACCTTAATCCGAGATGAAAAAATCGTTTTTCCTTTAAATATACCCTTCCATTATGATGATGATGATGAGACGAAGTCATTGCGACTCATTTTATTGTACTGTGCGTTCGTAAACATACATAAATGAGTTCGAAAATATTAAACGTAACGAACTCATATTCACTTTAGAAACTTTAGTTACGTACTACACCCCGCGTCACACTCCCGTTCTACTTTCCAGAAAAGGAAATCAATGCAAGAGTCACTTCCTGAATGAAAAAGAAACTGTTACACGGGATGGGACGGATGATGCGAGGCCGGTTGAAAGGGGTTCTGCTGAACATTTCTGTGTGAGAAAAGAATTTTCTTCGTTACTTTGTGCCACAGCTTCATCTGATTTTAGGTTCTTGGGGAAATTTTTCTCTAAAACTAACCCCGCTAATACAGTCTAAATTTACGTGGATTGAGGACGAAAAACGTGATGAGGAATTTTGGAATTTTGTTGTTCTTCGCGCTTCGCGTATTTAGGAAATTGCAGCAGTGTAACACGTCAAAATATTTTGATGTTTGTTTCTATTTAAAGTTTCATAAACATCGATATTTCATTTAACGTTTGGAGACGTTGACTTTTTCTCTCTAATATTGAACCCTGTGGTGGTCTCTGCTTCATGGAATCCATAATTTATATACTTTTTAATGTTTGAAAAAATAAATAAAATGACCCTTCTAAAAAATGCAACGATTAAGATTTTTTTTTTTTTACGAAAACGATCTATCTTGAGAATGAGGTATAAATCTAACCAATTTTTGGGAGGGATTAGGTCAGAAAAAAAAATTCGAACTTGTTAACATTTTGTTTTTTATAATATCATCATAGCTACAAGGAAAAATAAAGCTTGGCAATACTCACCAAATATACAAAATATATATAAACAAAAAAGAATGTAAAATTTACAAACACATATTACAGAATATACAAAAATTATCACATACTCAGAATACACAAGTGTGTGTGCCAAGTTCAGAATAACTAATTTTGAAATATATCTCCCATAGACCTAAAACAGGAATGTAAAATTATGAATTCCGAGTATATGACAATATTTTTTGTAATTTGCCTAATACTTGTTTGAGACGCTTTGGCTTCAAGATTTTACCTTCTTTTTTTGTTTATATATTTCTTTGTATATGTGGTGTGTATTTTCAAGTTCCACTTTTGTCGTAGCCCTAATTTTATTTTCGATATCGAAACGTTGGCAATTTTGAAGCAAATCTTAACCACATTTTAATTTCTGTCCAAAAAAACCATCGCCCCTTCCGGAAAAAAAGTTGTTCAATTACCAAGATATAAGAAAAATAAAAATCGTTAGAGCCTTTCATGAGAAAAATATACATAAATACAGATATTTCCTGATCAATAATATAGGATTAATAGAAGTATTGTGGAGGTAATTGAAGCTTATTGAATACAAACATGGAAAAGGTTGTGTTGTCCTTCCAGTGTGCCCCGAAAGGGAAGCATTATCTATTCGAAAGGATAAATTGTTCACCTCAGCAGATCGTTTCAAATGTCCCTATTGGCTCTTCGCGTAAGAAGACAGCTGCCGGCGCATCCGCTGCCTTTTTTTTTGTTCGCAGGACAAACATCTGAGGATCTGAAGAGCTTCAGCGGCGAAAAGCGGATTCGAATTTATTCCTTTACCGCACGAGCGACGCTTCGCATAAATCCATAAGAGATATTATCGCAGGTTTTTGAATAAGCATTAGAGTTGCAAATATCAGGAGGAAAAGCAGGTGAGACAAAAGAGTAGCCGTGATGCAGTGGGGTCAACGTTTTTTTTTTTTTTTTTTNTCCTCGCCTTGGTTTTTTTCTCTGGTTTGTCCTTCGGGTAGAGGAGGTTCTTATTCGCAGGTTCTCTGGGCTTTTGTATAAGGGTGGAAGTCTATTCAAATTAAGAGTAATTTTAATAGTTACGATTTATAAACAATATTCTCTGAACGTACGTATTTTATACACGTACTTAATTTTCTTTTTTGTGATTAATTAAATACGAATTTGTTGCTACCTTTTTATTCTCATCTAAGGAGTGGAATGCTGAAACGGTTAATCCTTAGCTTCTGCCTTACAGCTCTTGATCGGAATTGATGGGATAGTCGTTTGCTAGCTTCCGGACAGTATATTAAATGTTTGTTCTCCACGTGGTCATAAGCAGTTTGTAGCTGATTTATGGACAATAAATCTATTTGCAGTAGTGGACCTAGTGTGTATGCGGCAGGTGTTCTCCCGTTTCCTTCTGTCACGACAATCAGTCATAATTATCCATCAGTCAATCAACATCGCTTCCATATTCTCTGGCACCCGCGTCGCTGCCTCGTGTACCAGTTTCGGGCCTTGTGTCGTCTCTAATAATAAATTTTAATAATAATAAATTTATTGTCAATAAAGCAGTTACAAACTGCGTATGACCACGTGGAGGACAATAAACTAATTTACTCTCCGGAAGCAAGCAAGGGACCATCCCATCAATTCCGATCAAGGGCCCTAAGGCAGAGGCGGATTCAAAAATTTTTTGCATAAGTTTCTAGATAAGATAAAAAGTAAGCCGCGAGTTATAATACATATATAATGTCAATATGTTTGTAATTTAACGCAAGTATGTTTGTAAATTTACATGTACATCCGTTAAATTCAAGAACACTCAAGATAAAAGGCACCACACGAGTGACTAAGTAAAAATTTTCCATGTGATTTATGTCTTCCTAACTTATATATCTTCCTAACGAATTTTTATGTTCGCTATTTATTTCATGTTTTCTCTGTATTTTATTTATAATTTCGTATTTGTTATGTGATAGTACCTTTCTGGTATGTAATGTTTACATGTGTGCTGACACCGTGTGAGAACTCAACTCTAGTAATAAATATTAACCTATTCTATATATTGGAAGTAGATTAGGACACATGACGCGCAAATCCCCCGCATCAAATACCGACAAGAAGGAAGATTTTGTTCCCCGCTGCTCGAATACAAATAATAAACAGAACGAAAGAAATAACTTTGTGGGACCAGCAATCATCACTGCTTGTCAAATCACTCAGATATAGAATTATTTTATTAATTTTTATTATCATTGTTTTAAAACATAACATGAATAAAAATTGTAGTTTAAATTCTATCTATCAGTTAATAATATATTACAAAGAATATTCAGGAACTCGTTTGAAACGCACATGAGCATGTAAAAACATGGCGACCGAACACATGGGTTTTGTAATTTTTGCATCACACCTCGGAAAAAAGTGAAATATCTATGTCGGATGTCCGGTGACCTATCGACAAAAGTGATTTAAAACATACTACGGAAAATTTACTACGAATCAAAGTATTCTTCCATCACTTTCGTGATTTAAATGTTGATCTTTTTCGAAAATAAGTGTTTCCTCTATAAGACTCAATGTATTTCTCCATCAATTACAATTGCAATTATTTCATGTCAATGGCCGGTGAGGTATGTTTTTCTAACGTTGACCCACAATGAGTGCATGTTTGTTCACACCGACTTCCGGTATTTTAGTGAATTAATTCTATCTGCGCAAGTACTACCTTTTCTTTGTGGTGCTCTAGGGCTCGCCAACGGCAAAAGGTGATTAGAGCCAGTACTACCTTACGAGACAGAATTTTAAAAAATGCCTCAGCAAAGAAGAGAAGGCAACGAATGAAAAGGGTTTGCGACGCAAAGAGCCACGATGAATGTGATGATTATTTATTGAAGGAGTAGAAATGAAAGATGCGTAAGAGAAGGGAAAAATGCGTAAATAATAATAAATAATATTAATAAACTTTATTGTAAAAAAAAGCAGTTACAAACTGCGGATGACCACGTGGAGGACAATAAACTAATCCACTCTCCGGAAGCAAGCAAAGGACCATCCCATCAATTCCGATCAAAGGTCCTTTGTCAGAGAAGACGGACTTAACATTTCAATACACTCCTAACGATAAAAAATAGTTCCACACATTATTGTATTAACAAGTACCAACAAATATTGTATTTAATAATTCATGGAATAGTCATTTCACAAGTACGTATTGATATAAAGTTATAAATAATTCGGAAAGTATTGTTGATAATTCGTAACTATTAAATAACATTAAATTCGCAAATAATTATTTCAAATGATGCCGTCTCTAGGCAAGAACCTAGCGAGTCTTCATAAAAAAAATTCACCTCTATGCGAAGGAAAACCGGAGAAAAACCCGGGCCACAGAATTAATGTACACAACCAAAGTGCCAGGGTTGACTCCACATATGCAACTAAATTTATAGGAATAATAAGACATAAAACAAGCATGCAGAAAAATAGTTTTGAAATTGTTGTCAGATATTTTGAAAGTATTATAACAATGGCGTGATAAAGTACAAGAAGGCTTTAATTTTTATTAAAATCAATAAATTCTTCTACATTGTAGAAGCACTGGTGCAGTAGATTTTATGTAACAATTTCATCAGCGTTCCGATCAAAACACTTTTTTCCATTCAAAGTAATTGCTTCCTTGTTGCTCGCTAAATCATTCCAAATGAAATTTTCTTTAATATCCTGTTTCGAACGTGATCGGTGAGATTTTAACGGGGTTTTAGTTACTGGGACGGTATTAAGGGTGAAAAAGGTATTAATATTGTAATATATATTTAATTCCAAACTAAAGATATATGTTAACTATGCTTTGTGTTTTTGAGTATTTTAAGTAAATGAAGTACTACTGAATTGGAATTAAATATTTTAAATGATTTTCCCATTTATATTGATTTGTCCATAATACCTGCTGGGTTTTTTAAACATCAGGGTGGAATATGAATTACTAACATCAGTTTGGATTTGTATCACATTTCATATTTTATTCATTAAGGTTATGCTTATTGAATTAATAATAGTTTTGTAAAATATGTTAGTTAATTGGTCCATGCGTTCATTTTAAATCACCATACTTCCAGCAGCGTGATTTTGTCTGTTAGTCATTTCACTGAAAAGTATAAATGGTTTTCTTTATTTTTATTTAATTGTTATAGAACACAATAAGAATTAAAATGATGAAAAAGCATGATTTAATTTCTATCTATCAGTTAATAATACAAAGTACAAACAGTATTCGGGAGCTCGCTTGACTCGATTCGAATGCTCAAGAGCATCAAGTACAAACATGGCGACCGTGCGCAACTGTTTCGTGATTGATGCATCGCACCTGGATAAAAATCAAAAACATTTCTTAAATATCAGGTGACCTATAGATGAAAGTGATGTAAAAAATACTACGGAAAATTAACTACTAATCAAAGCAAACTTCCATCACATTGTTTTTTTTATATAAATGTTTTTTTTCTATAGGACGCAATGAATAATATCATCAATTATTTCATTTAAATGGCCCGACAAGGTTTTTCAAATTTAAATAACAATAACAACACATCCTGGCCCGGGGTTTTCTCCGTTTTTCCTTCGGGTAGAGGCGGATTTCTTATACAGGTTCTCTAGGCTTTGTCTAGGGGCGTGTTTATTGTAACAATAAATCGTGAATTTAGTGTTTTTTCAACTCTTATGATTTTTAAACACTATACTCAGAATAATCTATAGTTCGATAATAACTTGTACATGTAAATTTAAAAACATATTTGCGTTAAATTACAAACATATTGACATTATATATGT
>NNCF01126313.1:475486-491258 GCA_002313205.1 Laupala kohalensis
GGTCCCTTGCTTGCTTCCGGAGAGTAAATTAGTTTATTGTCCTCCACGTGGTCATACGCAGTTTGCAACTGTTTTTTTGACAATAAATTTATTATTATAAAAAAATTTATTAATATAAGTACATGTTATTAATGTCATACTGTTTATTTAGTTCTATCTACTATAGTATACCTTAAAAAATCGTTTCGTGAAGAAATTGACGATTATGAAAACGAACGTAAACTTGAGACGTAGTTTATCGCAAAACTTTTTTACAAAATCAGAGTTTACCCCGAATTCCAGGCGACGATGTACAACGTGAACTTTTAATTAAGTGTGACGTTCCGCTCCCTCTGAATGAAAATGAAATTGTGTTGTATGCGCGGGAATTTCGGTCGTATTTAAGATCAAACTAAGCTGTTGAAATAAGTTTGGATCCCCCCCCCCTGGACACAATGAAGGTTTCATTAATACCCATACTCTTGAGACACTTCTTTTGTTTGATAACTTTCGGTCAGGAGAAAATGGCGTCGAGCCGGGAATCGAACCCGGGTGTGCTGCTCTGATCGCAGGGGTGTTAACCACTGCACCGCAAGTTCGCTTTCCGGAACTGTAGACCATTTCCATCCAGATCTAAACCCCGGAAGACCTGAGACACATCCCCATACAGGAGATTAGTGTATCTAGGGTGTTATGGTTGGTTTTTGCACGTATTTATCTCGCGTGAAAATGGCGACGTTATCACATATCTTCTCCCACGTGTGAGGTACGCGAGATAAATATGTGCATAACGTCTTTCGTTAGTTTGATCAGTAAAGAAATATATTCTCTAAATTAACGTAATAGGTAATCTCGATCTCCGAAAACATAACACGGCTCCCCTTCGAGACTCATTCCTCAGATGCCGTCGACGGTGCAAAATGTGACGTTGCACGTTCGTGACGAAGGGAATCACTTCGTGACGCGTAACGGTCATAAATAAATAAATTAATTGTCAAAAAAGAGCAGTAGCATACTGTGTATGACCACGCGGAGAACAATGAACTAATTTAGTCTCCGGAAGCAAGCAAGGAACCATCCCATCAATTCCGAACAAGGGTTCTAAGGCAGAAGCGGATTTAACATTTCACCACACTCCTAAGATAAGAATAAAAATTTCGTACATATAATGATATTAAGAGAATGCCAAAAATATTTATTGAATAAAACACAAAAGAGTTACTTCAGAAGTACTTCAATAAATGCCACCCCTAGGCAAGAGCCTAGAAAGAGTCTCTATGAAAAAATCCACCTCCAGCCGAAGGAAAACGGGAGAAAACCGCGGGTCAGGATGAACTTCAAAACCCGCAGTTGTTGTTTGCTGTTTGTTGCATTTCCAAATGAAAACATCAAAGTTCAGCCCACACTGTAAACTTTGGAAGCAATGTATCTTTCCTTCCTCAAACCCAAACTTTTGTTCTCCTCTTTTGCCCAATTGTACCATCACCAGGCAGTCTTACATTTTTACGTTTCATTTCTTATGTTGGTGAACGTGATTACCCGTACGCTGCAGAGATCATCTTTCATTCTCTAGTAATGTAGTATAAGGTAGAGAAAGAGCTTTACATCAATCTGTGTTAACTCTCCCGATGAAACGAGCGCGGTAGCCACGAGACTTGGAAACTAAATGCCATCTAGCTACTCTCTTTCTACCTCTCTTTCATTGGTTTTTCTTCCATTCTCATTACTCATTATGGCTAATTGCTCTCTTTTTAAGCGCAATAATAATAGCATTAGGACAATTAAAAATCTCTTTTTCGTAAGTGAATATTGCATGTGTTGTTAAATAGTGAAAAAAAAAATTTGGTTAACAATGATATGATTCAAGAATTTCTAAAGATAATTATGAGGTGTTTGAAATTAAAGTGTTTAATTGTATCTACTACATCTGTACTGAGACAAATTTAATTAAAAATTTTTTTTTAGTGTTTTTTAAATTCAGAATGGTATAATAATAATAATTTTATTGTCCAAAACGCAGTACAAACTGCGTCATGTGACCACGTGGAGGACTATAAACTGATTTACTCTCAAGGGAAGCAAAAGCGAGGGACGTATTCCATCAATTCCGACTTTTATTTGATGTCCGTTTGAGCGATCCAACATGGAATGTCTCATTTTTATCGTTCTCTTTTTTGTTGTTATTTAGTGTGGTCAATTATTATCTTGTCTAAACTACGGCATCACTACACGGTTATATTGATCATTTTGTGGGGGACGATAAGGAACTTAAAGTTGGCTACATTTATGCTAATGTCTACGGCGGATCTAAAGGTGTCTAAAGGCATTTTGTCTAGGGGCGGGGTCTATAGAAATAATAAATCGCATATTTAGTGTTATTTAATACTTACGATTCATAAACAATAATTTCCAAATAATTTATAGTTCTATAATAATACGTACTTGAGAAATATTTTTTTCTTTCATTAATGAAAAATTTGTTGTTGTTTTTTTTGTTGTTAATTTCATAACACGTGACTTTTTTATTTTTAGGAGTATGTTATAATATTGAATCCGCCTCTGCCTTAGGACCCTTGATCGGAATTGATGGAATACGTCCCTTGCTTGTTTCTGGAGAGAAAATCAGTTTATTGTCCTCCACGTGGTCATACGACGCAGTTTGTAACTGATTTTTTTTCACAATGAAGTGTATTTCGCTTTCCGCTCCCCTTCGCAAATCATCTTCCGATCTCTCACTCCCTTTTCGAGTCCTAGTGGTCCCCTCCCTTCATCACCTCGTCCATTCTCCGTCTTCGGAGGTCAACGGAGTCGTCCCTACTTTTCAGGGTAGTAACCAACTCCCCGGGGACTGCGTTGATACGCTTCTCACGGCGTTCTGCAGACATCATCCGAGTCAACGGTCAACCGAAGAGGGTCGTTGTGCTCCTACTTGCTCCGGACCAACAAGAACCGGCAGTAGTAGTAGTAGTAGTAATAATAATAATAATAATAATAATAATAATAATAATAATATTATTAATAATAATATTATTATTAATAATAATATTATTATTAATAATAATAATAATAATATTAATAATAATAATAATATTAATAATAATAATAATATTAATAATAATAATAATAATAATATTAATAATAAATTTAATGTCAAAAAAACTGTTTCGAACTGTGTATGACCACGTGGAGGACTAGAAACTGATTTAGTATCCGTAAGCAAACAAAGGACCACCCCATCAAATCCCAACAAGGGTTCTAACTTAGTGGTGGATTGAAAATTTGAACACAGTCCAAAGATAAGAATATAAATAATGCTCTACTTGTTACAATATTAACATAATACAAATTTATAAATAAAACACAAGATAAAATATTTCTCAAGTACGTATTGTTATAGAACTATAAGTTATTTGGAAAATATTGTTTATGAATCGTAAGTATTAAATAACACTAAATATGCGATTTATTATTTCAACAGACGCCACCCCTAGATAAGACCCTACCGAGTTTGTACAAAAAAAACGTTTCTACCCGAAGGAAAACCGGAGAAAAAACCCGGGCCAGAATGGGGCTACAGAATTAATATAATCGAAAATTCTAATAGATATAAGAATCAAAAACTATATAAAAGTTAATTTAAATATTCGAAAGGAAGAAGTGTAAAAAAGTCTTTAGTGTTCGTAAACAAACCATCTGTTCACACGGTTGGAGTAAACATTGAAGGAGGTTTATAATGGACTGCGTGAGATTCACTGTGGCTTCCATTTTCTTTCATGTTTCTTTTCTTCCATTTTCTTTACTCACGAGTGAGGTTAGGTTATCGTTTAGGTGATACCAGTGTTCAAAGTTAGAATAAATGTTCATTGTATGGGGTATGGATGCCAGGTTATGGTATGTGCAAGTGTGACTATTATCCGAGTAATCAATTCGTTGATTAAGAAAATAAGTTAGTATTATTATTGCATAAAAATTAATGTTACGTACGAGTACGTTCACGCCACTAGTAATTTTAAACAGACTGCATCTGAATCTCTCGGGTAGTATTTATTCGTAGTCAATACTTATCAGTATATATTTTTCTATGTAATACACTTAATTTTCTTTTGCCACAACTGATATAGTTACTACCAAATAACCGTAATATTTTAATATTTGTATTTTTAATTACTGTTCCAGTTTATTCAGAGTGAATACTGGTTTATAGGATGCACAGTGCACGGCACATTTTAGGGCCTCTATAAGGCGCCGTATACGGGCCCTTACCCCCACCATATACTGTATAAATTTTTACATTCAAATAAAACTATTTTGAATACAATTGAATCGAATGAATATCAGAAGCAAAAGTCCGAACTCGAGTTATTTTCTTCACTACCTTTTTTTCTTTTATGTCTCATCGAAAAATATTCAATGGACACAATTTTTTTCAAAAGCAAAGAACCAAAGTTTATCAGTAAACCATATATCATATATATTCTTTTTTAATCATTAAAGCACATACGAATAAATCAAGTTTTATCACATTTTATTTAACTGAATCGATTCATCTTCCTCCATGTAAGTTTTACTCCTAGACCTCAGTACGAAGCTTTGCTCCTAAAAAATTCGCGGTATTATGGTGTGAAGGATGCAAATAAAATTGTGATTGTGTACACTTTTGAGGCAAGGGTTACCTGGAGAGACACTTTTTATTACAGTTTAATACACTCAAAAAGTGAGGTTCGTGCCAATTTTTGAAAATGTGTTTGTTAAACGCAAATGTATTTGAGTAAAAGTAACTCGCATTTTAGTGTTATTTCAATTCTTATGATTTTTCAACACTATACTCAGAATAATGTGTAGTTCGATAATAAATCGTACATTTAAAATAATTTTTTTGTGTTAAATTACAAATATGTTGATATTCCATTAGTATTATAACACGTCGATATCTTTTTTATCTTATCTAGGAATTTTTGCTGAAATTTTTGAATCCGCCTCTGTCTGAGGATAATCATTGATCGGAATTGATGGGATGGTCCCTTGCTTGCTTCCGGAGAGTAAAGTAGTTTATTGTCCTCCACGTGGTCATTCGCAGTTTGTAACTGCATTTTTGACAATAAAGTTCATTTATTTATTTATGGACGATATTCCAGTTCTTTATTGATTTGTATTTATTCAAGGAAAATAAAGCAAATTTTTGTGTTTCTTTTAACGGTCAAAACAACATAGAAAAATCTCGTTTACTTTTATAGAAACGAGAGAGAGAGAGAAACGGCAGCACTAGAACTTCCGGTGAAAAAGTAAAGTCGCACAAGAGGAAACTGTGATCACTAAAAATAATGCGTGTTCCATAAGACCCATCAAAGAGTGCACAGAAAGTGAAGAGAAACTTTTGAGTGCACTTATAGATCTCTATCGTAATGTTATGGAAGAAAAACTGCTGCGTTATAGAAGAAAGAAACATCTACAACAGACCTCGCGATAAAAAAGAAGGTTTCTGTTCCTTCTTTCCTTTTCTTTTTCGTCTAGTAGAGAGAGCCGAGACGCAGAGTGCAGTTGCAAGTAAATGGCGGGACTCTACAGAATGATCCCGAATTCGTGGTACAAACTTTAAGGGTCGGTACAGGACACTGTAACAATAACTTACTGTATAGGAATGTATGGGAGAAAGTTACCCGGTGAGGTGCAAACACAGGAAATAGATTTTAACTCACAACTTCCGGGTTTTCGGGGAGGGAAGTTGCGACGAACCAGGACTCGAACCTGGAACTACGTGCTCTAGCCACAGGTTGCTGTCCACTGCACTCTGCGCAGCCGCCTCGACTCCTCAAGTCCGTACACAACGTCCGGTGAACCTCGGTCACGTGCCCCTTCAGGAGAAAAAATGACCGAAGACGGAGACTGCCATATACTGGTACCTCGACTAGGTTCCTACAAGTTGTGAGTGATTGTTACAGTGTCCTCTAGTAGCCCATAAATGTTTCCCCTGAATTCGAGATCACGCTGTATAAGCATCCCCGATACTCCTGCATTTGACGCAACTCGCCCACACCCATCTGCTGCAGCATCTCGTGGATGTATCATCCTTTCCTTCAACCCGCAATCGCACACAGACTCCCAAACTGCCCACTCTACACTTTAGCGCTGATAGCTCCAGCTACTCTTCTCTTCCCGACGTTCAATACACTTCTGCGCCATTAATGTCCTCGGAGTTGAAGTGAACTAACACGGTTGTTGGCGTTGACGTTTACCCTCTCTGATCATTCTACGCCCCTTTCCTCCAGAATGCTTAATTTCATTTTAAACCCACCACCCTATCTCTCTCTCTCTCTCTCATCTTTTTTCCATATTTTCCTCTACACAGAATAATATTAATACAGATATTTTTTTATAATGCTTTTATTTATTCCGTGTACCTACTTGCGATTGGTCTGGGTGGAAATGTTGTACAGATACGGAAGGTGAACGGGTGGAGTATTGGTTAACGCCCCTGCGATCCTGCAGGAGTTCCGGGTTCGATTCGTTGCGAGTTTTCAATTTCTTTTTATGGTTATTTTCTTCTGGTACATTAATAGTTTTGCAAAGTTTTGACTCAGTTTTGAGTTTCACCAGAACCTGTTCGTGAAGAGAATGTTAATATTGATGCAATGTCTTTTTCGCGGTTTTATCTTTACGTTATGTGTATTGAGATACGGAGGTAACGAAAGTCCTGTGCTACGAAAGATACGGATTCAAACGACTTACAAGTATTTAAAGCTTCCTTTATTAATAACAATTTTTTTAAATGAAAGATGTCGTTGTTGCTAGTTCCTGTTATTCATCAAGTAAGTACGCGAATTAGTGTAAATATAAACAAAAGAGAGAAATATTCTCTTGAATCTCTAAACAAGGTACTTTGTACTTTGGTACAAAAATATTCGATATTTTATTAAATAACGATTATAAAAAATACATTCACTTAATATTGCATAGATTGTGAAAAAATTGCCAACTGATAATTTTCGGCCGCATGAAAATGATGACAAGCTGATAATAGAACCTGGGACTTCTGATTTGATCGCAGACATGTTAACCACTACACTTTCCAAAAATGTACTCCATAAGGCCCGGGTAGATTCCTGACTCGTCGCTGTTTTCCCCTAACCGAAAGTTGTCACATAACTTCTTCACGTTTAGGTACAGCAAATCGATTCGCAAACTGTCTTCAGTTTCCCTGTGATACTATTGATCTGTGTCTTTAGACTACGATTTAGTTGGTCAGCATGTTTATACAATCACGTTGATTGTTTCACAATTGTTTTGGTAACTACACGTGGAAAAGACGTGTGATAACTTTCGGTCTCGTGAAATTCATGACGAAGTGGCGATAGAATCTGGTACTGTTGCACTGATCTACACCACCCGTTTGCTTTCCATAACTGTATACCATTTCCACCCAGACCTAAACCCTGGAAGACTTTTAATATGTACGAACAATGGATTGAAGAATGATTATTTTCGTAAAGAATCAGAATATGTTTGAGAATCTTTTATCTCCCCGCTGTTGATGTCCCTTCGTATCTCTTTCTGCTCCCTCATTGGTCCGAACAATTTCATTATCCCCCTTCACTTACAGTAGTAGCAGTTGCGCTGTCTTCTGCACCGAGCCTTCGCGTCACCCGCAGCAGAAACAGCAGACGTTTCTGTCCTCGAGTGTTACCAACCCATCCACCAGGGTCTAAGAGAGAGGTCGGAGGGACGCAAGGGCAGACCGCAAGTGTCGCTGCCTGGGGCTAATTACCGACCCTAGTCCCCGCGCCAGCAGCTGTGCCCTCAGCCACAGTCTCCTCCATCCACCTCCACCTCACAGACCCCGACCACCGTCGAACCGTCGCGTCGACAGAAGCAGCCACCGTCTGACGCACTCATTCGAGAAACTTGCGGCACTCCACTCTGACGTGTTCTCTCGCAACAAACAACGCAGATGCCTGTTAATTGTATTCTGGGTTACAAAGCACCACAGAGGAAATTATATAATATCCAGAGTTTATTTAATTGAAACTATATTAATTTTATTTAATTGTTAAAAATCATTCTCTTAAATAATAAAATAAATTAAGTTTAATTAGCAAAAAAGCTGTTGAAACAAGGGACCATCCCATCAATTCCGATCAAGGGACCAAGAGTAGTGGCGAATTTAATACTTATATAAATAAAATAAATTAATCAAATGCCTACTGTTATCAATCTTACGCTATATTAAATCCACTCATAAATATTTTGAATTGCTCTTTATCGGAAGGGGTGTTTCCCAACATATTTAAAAGAGCTAAAGTGAAACCTTTACACAAGAAAGGAAACAAACTTAATATTGGAAATTACCGACCAATATCTCTACTACCCACTTTCTCAAAAATCCTAGAAAAATTGTTCTATAAGCGTCTTCTAGATTTTTTATCAAAATATAACATTCTCTCTGACGATCAACACGGTTTTAGGAAATAGTTTTCCACCACAAGCGCTATATTTTCTTTCTTAAACGATGTTACTACATCTCTTGACCGTGGAGAAAATCCTCAGGGTGTTTTTCCTGACTTATCCTAAGCATTCGATGTCATCGATCACGGAATTCTGCTTTCCAAATTGCATTCTTTAGGCATTCGTGGACTTCCACTTCTTATTTAAAAGATAGATACAACAGGTAGAAATATCATATACTAAAAATAAAATACTTGAGCGTTGTCTTTCAGAAACAAAGCCACTTACTTGCAGAGTACCCCAAGGATCAATTCTCGGTCCTATACTCTTTGTATTGTATGTGAACGACATGTCATCATCCACATCAGATTGCAAAATGGTTCTTTTTGCTGATGACACTAATATACTTTGACATTAATATACGCCAACGCTCAAAACGTTTTGTCTAACCTTTCGACTTGGTTCCATGCAAATCGTCTCATTGTAAACACTGACAAAACAATGACTATGTCATTTCAAAATCGTAATACAAAATCTTTACCCCAGGTTCCTCTTTCTTTAAACGGAACACGATTAAAAACTGTTACAAATACAAAATTCTTAGGTCTCCATATTCAAGACAACCTCAAATGGAATTGTCACATTGACAATCTTAATTCCCAATTAAGCAAATTGTGTTACGCATTCCGAATCTTAGTTANATTACCTTCTGGGGCAATTCCGGTCAGAGTATTCAAACTTTCAGAATTCAGAAGAGAATAGTTCGGATAATTTGTAAATCTCACCTCCAAAACTCTTGTAAACCTTTATTCAAGGAATTAAATATCTTAACACTTCCCTGTATTTATATTTATGAAACGGTCGTTTTTGTTAAGACCGAATTACTGAAGTGCCACCCTTGTTTCATGCGAAACAGTCTCGTTCACGAACACAATACTCGCAGTAGGGATAATATTCATCGCCCTAGGGTGTCAACCACTCTTTGACAAAAGTGACCAGCTCATTCGGGAATCGTTCTATATAATTCCCTGCCCAAGAATATAAAATATATTATGAAATTGAATCTCTTCAAATCCGCAGTTAAAAACTACCTCCTGCACCAGTGCTTCTACACTGTAAAAGAATTTATTGATTTTAANAAGAATTTATTGATTTTAAATCCGTCTTGTACTTTATCACGCCATTACTGTAGTACTTTTAAAATAACTTACATCAATTAAAAAAAAAACTATTTTCTTGCATGATTGTGTTGTGTGTTATATTAATTTAGTTTTATGTGTACTCAACTTTGGCACTGTTGTGTACATTAATTCTGTAGCCCCATCCTGACCCGGGTTTTTCTCCGTTTTTCCTTCGGGTAGAGGCGGATTTCTTATACAGATTCTCAAGGCTCTATCTAGGGGCGTGTTTATTGTAACAATATATCGTGAAATTAGTGTTATTTCAATTCTTATGATTTTTAAACACTATACTCAGAATAATCAATAGTCTGATAATAATTTGTGCATGCAAATTTTTTGCGTTAAATTACAAACATATTGACATTCTTTTAGTATTATAACTCGTAGTTAACTTTTCATCTTATCTAGGAATTTTTGCTGAATTTTTTGAATCCGCCTCTGCCTTAGGGCTCTAAATCGGAATTGATGGGATGGTCCCTTGCTTGCTTCCGGAGAATAAATTAGTTTATTGTCCTCCACGTGGTCATACGCAGTTTGTACTGTTTTTTGACAATAAATTTATTATTATTATCAATTTATTATTCTAAAATGATTGGTAGATACTATGTGCATTCAAAATTCGATATTAATAATACGAAAGTATTAAATGACGATCCCACCTATGGAAAATCGTCACTACCCGGTGAAAAACAGGTGAAAAAACCCGCCGCAGGATGGGTCTGGATTATAATAAAATTGAATATTATAATAAAAGGTGGAGTGTCCAAATTTTACATTTAATTAAAAATAATTATAAAATTAATATTATCTTGAGGAACAGGTATGAAAACACCACATCTTTCTCCAATATTTCGGATATAGTTTATCCTTACGGCTTCTTACAAGATTTCTACAACATATAACATCACTCATTCACATCTACAATCAATTTACGTACACATCAGACTCATTCTGCGTCCTTTCTGCATTGAAACATTCTAGTACAACTTTGAAACACAAACAATATATCAAAGATTACTCACTATCTATCTATAAAATAACTGTTACAAAAACATTTCCAAAAAGTCTTATTATAATACAAAACAACATACCTGTATGATATGGAATCACACCATACTATTGTACTAGAAGTAATGTAAATTGTATATGTTCTTTGCAGCCCCGATGAAGGCAAAATAAATTGCCGAAATGTTGGCGTTGTAAAAAGAATGTTTTGTTGATGACCAATCCTTGAATGTATCGTTTCGTTATATAATATATATTGGTCAAGATCAACACCATAATGAAATATTATAATTGATGGTATAGTTTTATATTCTGAGGATGGATAAAATATATCCGTAACTTTGGCGTGTTATGGAGCGATTTTTTTTCTTTTGACCTATTTCTCAAAACATATTTCTTACGCACAAACAGCATTGAGCAAGTTTGAATGTAGGAAAACATGAAATGTATTTCTTTATATTATTCAATGACGGGCCAGTCATTTCATTATTATGACGTGGTAGATCATAAATCTCATCTTATAATAAATTTTTGATGTCGAATTTTTAAAAAATTTAATTTTTCTCACATGTTTTTCTATCGCAAGTACTTTCCGTTTCTAAATTGTAAGACAGAACACCAATTGGAGCATGTATGAATGGTGTCGGTAATGCAGAGGTGACAAATTGCTTCAAGAGATGTGTGGTATTAATCCTTAGAGTTCTGACGCTCAAATATTGACGTCCAAAATTTTTAATCATATACTAATGTAATGCATTACGTAATACAATACTAATGTAATACAGTATTATTTAAGATTCCATAAATTCTATTGCAACGTTCTATAACTTAAATGATTCTTAATGATGTTGTGAGAAAAGGGCTCTAATGTCCCTGAGGTTGGCGAGCCCTAAAGCACCAAAGAACAAAAGAAGAAAAAGAAAGAAAGATTCTGTGAGAAGCGATAGAAATTACTTCATTTGTCTATTCGTCTGTTGTTTCAAACTGATTGTGGTGATAACGAAACCAGCATTAAATTTCTCACAAATATCTTGTTATTGTACAATAGCCTCCGACAATTATTCAGCAACTATTGTCCCAAAATATACAAGCCATTATCATAATCGACATCAATTTCAGAGTAAAGTTATCAACTTTCCTTCGCAATTATACAAGTTCAACAATGCCAATCGGATTGTGAAACAAAACCAAGTCGAACACTCTCCAAGTCCCTTCTTCTCGGTTCCGTCCCTCCCCCCCCGTCCTTGTGTTCCATCCGAGGTTCGAAAAGTTAGGTTAGGTTCTTGGCGAAGTCGGTAAAGTCGAATACCAAGTAAAACGAGGCGATAACTTCTAGTCGAGCAGAGAGAACTTCGATTCGTCGTTCGTTTTGTAGTCGACATCTCATATCGAAGGCGTTGTAGAAGTCGATTAGAGATTTTGTCATCGACTGCTATAGAGATGGGGTTCAATGGAGGTGAAGACTTTTTATTTCAATATATATATATATATATATATATATCAGAGCGATATTTTGAGACATATTAATCTGTATCAAGGAAACTGGGGTGTTCTGAAGAACTTATTTACTTCTGCACCGTATCGCAAGTTCACAATCATCTTCCTGTAAAATCTAACATTTTCATTCTAATGTAACGATTTGTCCGCGTAAATTGCGCAACAAAAGGAATTCATTTAAAATGACAAGAATTTTTATTCGTTTGATTTGATATTATTTTGTAAATTGCTTCTATTGCCCATTTTATATTATTTTTTATTTAAAGTTATTATATTATTACTCCAGTAAAATAAAACTATTGATTTAATTTGATAAGGATTTAAATATTTCTATTTCAACTTTTACCTTTACTACAAGTATTTTGACATATTTAATATAAACATCTTATACTTTAAATTCTTCTCATATATTATTACGCCATTGTTAAAGTACTCTAGAGATTGATTCAACTTCTCTTTTCCATACTCATTCTTTTTTATCCTTTTCTTTTACTATGTAGTATTTCTAACTGTACGCAATCTTGCCTCGATCGTATACATGATCTCTGTTGCCCGATCCTGGCCCAGGTTTTTCTCCGGTTTGTTCTGGGTAGTGGCGGGTTTTCCTGGGTGGGAATGTCAAAATCCCTTTGTTATTATTAATCTGGATTTCTTACTGCACATAATATATATAATTCATTTTGGAATAATAAATGCGTAATTAAGTGTTTATTAAATATTTTCTTTTATGGATATCGAATCCGCCACTGTCCTTGTTCCCTTGATCAAAACTGAAGAGACGGTCCCCTCCTCGTTTTCGGAGAGTACTCAAGTTATTTATCCTCCAAGTGCTCGTACGCAGTTTGTAAGTCCTTTTGTGACAATAAAGTTAGTCCTTTATAGCCATGGGTGAAGAGAGAAGTAAGTAAAGTTCCGTAGCTGATAGAATTTTTACCTTACATCATAAAATCAAATGAGTTTTTTCCTGGAAGCTGCGGAAGTAAAGTCAAAGTCTGACCTCGAGATAATTTAAATTAAGAAACAAAACATGAAGAGAAACGCACTGTGTTTATTAGTTTATTGTTTATTAGTTTATTGTCCTCAAAATGGTAAAAGGTGGTTTGCAACAGTTCTCATGACAATAAATTATTTATTTCCTTCTTTCTTCATTTATTGTCAATCTACTTGGCTTGATGTTGGTACAGATCTTGTACTCAATGTAGCGAACGCTTTTACTTCGCCATCGTCAATATGAGTAATGATGGGGGTACCTCGCGTTCAGTTGGCAAAGTATTCGAATTTCTGAAAACTTAAATCCATCGCCAACATGTGCCATCAATTCAATGCACTTAATTGCTCTCTTGTGGCGCTATTCAGTTCTTTCTGCATCGAGCGTGTGGAACGAATATTACCTTGTCAAATTGTTGTGTTATTAACTTATATTTCTTTACAGCATATAGTCTCTTTAGTGACTACTTTTAATATGTATTTGGATATTACTTAAATTCTTAGGTGTTGGCAATTTGTGTTAGGTAGTCATTTTGCATAATTTTCGGCAAAGTTACGTGACTTTCAGTATAGAATTAACGCTTTATTGTATTAATATAGTTACTTCTTCCAAGAAATTATGGTATGTGTGTTACAAGAATTCACCTCACCCGGACCTTTGAGTATAAATATTTCACTACAGTGAAGCTTTTATGAAACACATCCACAATCGTCTTTAATGAAAAAAACTCTTTGATTTTTATTTATTTCTATTTGATTTATATTTAGAACTTCAAAACCTCTGCAGCTTGTTTCTGTGTAACCAGTTCATAAACGTTTTCCACAGAAGCTGAAAAGATAATCTCCGGAAATCCCATTGACTTTCATTTGTTTTGTTTTTTTATTCAATTTTTATGTCGCGTGTTGTGAACACGTGGGACCTCAGTTCATTAAATTGAAATACTGAAAATCATTTCCGAGAGAATTCTCAGAGTACTTGAGTATAAATTGCCTTGGAGCGTCTTCGAGAGTAATCCAAATACGTGACGAGGCAGATTTTAATGTGACATGTGATTATGATTTTTTACACACACAGAGATGACAAAATATTTACAACTAAGAAATTGTGTTTCCCTCTAAAAAAATCAGTTTCATGTGAGAAATGTTTTTATTACACAAATATATGTACGGAAACCTTGAAACTAATGACCCTTCTGTGTTCTAGTAAATAAAAAATTCTTGACAGATAATAAGGAATAAAGAATGAAGACTTATACACAAGGAAGCTTCCAGCTTTCATCAGTCATTCATCAGTAGTAATGGCCCCATGTATAATTCATCATATATATAATGACCTCTTCCATGGCTACGGTGTTAGCGTGCTCGCTCTTCACCAAGTCATTCAGGTTCAATTCCCGGTGGGGCCAGAAACATTTGTAGCTTTTCATTTCCATATCTGAGTTCATGTAGCTGTGATGTACGAAAAGTTCACCCTCTGTAATACTCGGCTACAGCAATCTGGATTCTATCGAGACGCTGTTCCTCCGAAAAATTCAGGATGTGTCTTGTGAATAAAACTCACTCACAACTGAGCCTCACTAACACTCGTCATCGTGGTCCTTAGATGGCCGAAACGAAAAAATATATAATGTCTTTAAAAATATAATGTTTTTTAAAAGTTTGCAAGTAGCATTTACCCAAAAATGCAATTCGAGTACCTACATTTTATTACTTCATATTTTTAGATCAATAATTTTATAATTTTCTTCAACCAACACTATTTTTCGGAATCAATAAAAAATGTAAAAAGTATAACGTAAGAGGAGCTCAGGACAGTCGATCACCCCATCCCCATATGAAGAAAAATTAAAGCAAGTAATTATTGCTATTTATGAAAAGCACTTTATCAATAAAATGTATTGTTAATTTATCACCTATTAACTAACTGGAAAAAGTCATCATCAATGAATATTTGTGGAGAATTCTTCCCGACCCTAAAATACATGTTTTGCTGCGATCCCGTGGTTGCGACGAATGTGATAGTTTCAGAGCGAAGAGGAATAAGTCAAACGAACTGGGCAAAACTTTGAACGGAAGAGTTTTTTGGTGGTGGGCCGGGGGGAGGGGGGGGCAATAAAACTTCATAAACGTTTCGGACATGTCTCGTGGGACGCAGAACAAACTCGGACGTCGTAGGCTGTTCGTGAAACAGAGGATTTGCGAGAGAGCGAACGACAAGAGAGAGACACACTCTGCCTTTCACTCGATGGGAATCTTCCCCTTTTCCCCTCATGTTTCGTTTTTGTTCTGGAAAATGAAATGGGAAAAAGCATTTTGGAAAATTGAACGAAAATGACAATTTACTATTAGCAGAGAGAAATAAGAAAAAAAAAACAATATAATATTATTAATAATAATAATAATAGGAATATAAAAAACATTATGAAATTGAATATCTTCAAATCCGCGGTTAAAAACTACCTCCTGCACCAGTGCTTAAGAATTTATTGATTTTAATAAAAGTTAAATCCGTCTTGTACTTTAACACGCCATTGCTGTAGCACTTTTACAATAACTTATAACAATTTCAAAAACTATTTTCTTGCATGATTGTGTAGCCGTATGGCTCATATTAATTTAGTTTTGTGTGTACTCAACTTTGGCACGGTTGTGTGTATTAATTCTGTAGCCCCATCCTGGCCCGG
>NNCF01126313.1:491614-518708 GCA_002313205.1 Laupala kohalensis
CGGAATTGATGGGATGGTCCCTTGCTTGCTTCCGGAGAGTAAATTAGTTTATTGTCCTCCACGTGGTCATACGCAGTTTGTACTTTTAAAATTATATTGAACTTAGTGTAATGGAAGTGAAAATTTTAATGAAGGATCCAGAAAAGACATTGAAGAAATGATGCTAATCCCTTATGTTAGGTATTGACTGTGTTAGATAATGTGTTAGAGCTGTTGTACAAATAAATAAATAAACAAAACAAAATGGGTTTGCTTTTAGTTCGTTGTGAAGGGGAAGCGGATATTAGACAGTCTCCAATAGCTTCTGCGTTTGTTTTTATGTCTGTTTTACTTAAAATCCTTCGGGATTTCCGATGACATGAGGTCAATCAATACGCGATGTCCTCTTCAAACCGAGTAAAGGTGCTATGATTTTCCATCCAGTTACGCGTGGGTGACAATATAAATAAAGACTTGTTATATCTGGAAGACTAGTAGAAGGTAGACAAATATCGGAAAAGATAGAAGTTTCTACTTGTTTATTCTGAAGCTTAACATTTATTTCTTCGTAATTTATTTTCGTCTTTTGGGAGCAAGAAATCGATTTTGAATCCTCATTTGTAAGAACAGGTCTGATGTGGCGTTGTCTAGTAATACAACTTTTATTCTAATGAAAGTACTTCCCCCAGTTTAACTGGCATCTTCAGTCTAAAATAAAAATATAATACAATAATATAAACATTCTGTTGAGGATGTAAAGTAAAAAAGATTACGTCTTTCGTATCCGATACATTATAAATTGTATAAATGCGAAAGTTCTTCAGAGGTTGTCAGAAAGGCTGTAATGATGATAAATTTATTGTCAATAAAGCAGTTACAAACTGCGTATGACCACGTGGAGGACAATAAACTAATTTACTCTCCGGAAGCAAGCAAGGGACCATCCCATCAATTCCGATCAAGGGCCCTAAGGCAGAGGCGGATTCAAAAATTTCAGCAAAAGTTCCTAGATAAGATAAAAAGTTAGCTGCGAGTTATAATACATATATAATGTCAATATGTTTGTAATTTAACGCAAATATGTTTGTAAATTTACATGTACAAGTTATTATCGAACTATAGATTATTCTGAGTATAGTGTTTAAATATCATAAGAGTTGAAAAAAAAACAACTCTAAATTCACGATTTATTGTTACAATAAACACGCTCCTAGACAAAGTCTAGAGAACCTGTATAAGAAATCCGCCTCTACTCGAAGGAAAACCGGAGAAAAACCCGGGCCAGGATGGGGCTACATAATTAATTCACACAACCGTGCCAAATTTGAGTACACACAAAACTAACTTAATAGAAGCCATACGGCTGCATAAGAATTAAAGGCAATATGTAAACAGAAAAGGGATTGAGAACATTGGGATTGGAGACATACTGCTAAGCAACTCATAACATCAATAACTGCAATTACAACAATTACTTGTATAGATTTGGCATCGCAGAGGACCGAAATTGCATCTGTGGAAATGGGGAGGAGGATGTCAATCAGTCTATGAATGTAGGACAAAGGAGGAAGAGAGGGGAAGATGGTTTGAGAAAACGAAGACAAAGGGATTAACTAATTTGAATGACTGGGCATATTTAATAGGAAGTGAAAGTAAATATACTGATTTTACGAATTACGTAACAGAAATTGCAACAATACGTAATGCAATAAAAAACGAAACGTAAGACGACAATATAAAAACAGAAGATGAAACAAATGCAAGTGAAAGGATCAGAGTGAGACAGACGCGGACTGTAGAAAAAGCAAATACCAGACAAAAAAGAAAGAAAACTGAAACTGAATAAAGCACATTATTTTTAAGGGAAAAAAAGAAACAGGTTTATATGTATTCCTGGTAATGACTTTGTGTTAAGGTACAGGAGTACGATGAATTACTGCACTTGATAAATAAATAAACACCAATCAACTATGAAATGCAACATATGAATAATTTTTACATTTATTCTCTGAATTCTTAGTATTGTTATAATCTGAGGTAAAAGAAATGAAACCTGGAAATTGTTTCGTATGTATATCATCCGGTGTTTCTAGAAGATTGTAGTGTTGTTATATAATTTAATAATGTAATATCTAATTATTTATGTATAAAAAATTCTGAAAATTATTTTTTCTCGTGTAAACAAGTAGCAAAAATGACAACACAGCAATTTGATAAGATTTTCCTGGTGAGCCTATCTCCCAGTTCTGAACCAAGGTGATGACGTGCGTTGAGGAAAGGTTTGGTCTCATTAGGAAGAAAATACGAGATGTAACTAGGTGAGTGTTTCTCAATTACATATATACGTAAAATGTAAAACTAAATAATTCATTACAAGATGTTGTAAGATCCACAAATCTTCTAAAGGCGAAAGAAAATATGTTAAAAAACACAATTTGTATTATGAATACTTTTTGTGTTATATTAAATATAAATTTGTTAGTATTATGTTAATATTATAACACGTACCCAACTATTTTTATTTTTATCTTAGGAATGAGCTGAAATTTTTGTATCCGCATCTGCCTTCGGGCCCTTGATCGGAATTGATGGGATGATCCCTTGCTTGCTTCCGGAGAGTAAATCATTTTATTGCCCTCCATGTCGTCATAACGGAGTTTGCAACCGCTTTTTTGACGATAGATTTATTATTACTATAATCTAAACTCAATATCCAATGTGACTATCGTTAATATCGGTAAGGTTGAACACTGAATTTAAAAAAAACAACAACTCAATTTTGTTAATCAGACGAACCACGCTGAAAAGTCGTGTGGTATCTCATAGAGGTAGAACGCATCCGTGCACTGGTTGCACCTGTGCCTTGGGAACGACCTCTTCCGATATTGAAATGTTGGTGACTGCTCTCACCGAATTCTACATCTTCCTAAATCCTCCGTCTCTCTCTCTCTCTCTCTCGTCTTTTCCTCCGTTTCCTTCATCACCCTCCGCAGTGCCACACGCTTCTTCCTGGACGAGTCACGCAGCTGGTCAAACACTGCGAGGGAGGAACAAGTCCATTGCGCAGATTAAGCTTCGACATACAAAAAAAAATCATTTTTCGTTATTGGAGAACTTTTCGTCACGCAGGGCTACCAACGTAGAAAAGGAAAGGACAGTCTTCGTCCTTCGAGGAAGTGGTTTCGTTGTTGCATGTCAAAAGAATACGAAATAAACACTTTCAAAATTTCTATTGAATGGATTCCTCACTTCACTATTTTTTTTATTTAAAAAAGAATAGTATATAAGAATGTATATCTTGAACTTTTTTTTTGCAAAGTTTTCGTGTTATTATTATTTAATGCAAAACTATTAATAACAGGACCCTTTGCACATTCAATATTTCACTGTATTACATTACTTAAAGTTTCAAGCACATTACATGTCGTCTTATGGTGTGTAGCGCATTAAAACTGATTAAAAACAGTTTGTTCCGCGTCACCATGAATATTAATGCTAAAGACAGAACAAAAATTATTCACGTATGGAAATGTTTGAGAAGTCAAAAGATTTCCATAGAAACACTTTTGTCATGGAATTCACGCTTTACACACACAAAAAAAAACACACATTGACTTTGAAGATTAATATTTTTAATCGAACAAACCGAAGTCAGAACGAAAAACCTCTCATGTTTCTCATAATTTCAAAGTATTCATACTATGAGGTTATATTTGATTAAGGAACCAGCACCTTACAATTAAAAACTTTCCCGTCCATTCAAGTGCTCACTGATTGTTTCAAAGAGCCACCTTATCAGAACCGAGTTAAAATAGATTTTCAGTTTTGGAACTAAAAGACAGGTACTCAAAACAGTGGAATAATTGCTTTACAGTAAAAATATTAAATCTATTACCAGACCAGAAGTTAATATTCATTTTATCAATACGATGAAACTAACAATTTTGTGGCTAATGTTACTTGGAAATAATGTGAATTTCCATGTAGTCGGCTCGGTTAATAATAAAGATAATAATAATTTATTACTCTGCAAGTGACCAATACTCGGGGGGGGGGGGAAGATAAGAAACAAAAACACATAAGAAAACTATATTTAATGCCATAATAAGAAGTTAATTACCAAACTAAAACGCCCAAATATCTATGAAACACCCACAAACATGGTATAAAAATCCTTAGGAAATTAAGACACGAGGTAACAACTAGAAAGGAATTATGTTTATAGAAATAATTAATTACATGTGGCTCATATGCACATATATTCACATATATACATGAACGCATACATGAACATATTTTCGCTCGCAAACAGATACAAACCCAGGGGGAGTGGGGTGGGGGGGTGGATCTAGATACCGTAACGAAGGGTAGGGGGCGGGGGCTAATCGGGAAGCATTTTTCTTTAAAAATTATGGGTTTACTTCAAAAATTACCTTCAAATAAAATGCACCAAATAAATTACTAGCAATTATTAATATCAATAACAACTATATTTTTAATAACTATAATAATTATAACTAATAACAATTAATAATCTGGTAACACTTTTAAGAATTATACCGCGTACCAACTTCAATTTTATCTGTTTAGAGTTCTGGTCCAATGGGAGTCTCAGTCCCCCCCCCCACCGCCCATAGCTCCATCACAGCACACATACACTCTTATACAATTTCTACCCCTATAAGTTTAACGTCAAAGTATTTTCTACAATATATAATAAAAAAAATTGTGATTAAGTAAAATAAAACCAAAACAAGGTAAGCTTTAAATAATCTTTTGCACTCTTTACCACACAGAACATTTACGATGTGATAAATATCACTCTGCGTTGATTTAAATTTCAACTCCATTTCATTTCACCTGTCATCCATGGAGTGAGGCGACCACTGCAACAATATTCCTGAAGGAGTATTAGAGTAGATTCTGGAACTTCGGCGAATCTTCTGAGCGCGCTCCAAAATGGCCGCCCTTTGATTTTGTTTACGCAAAACTAACGATAATGAAACTGTTTTTCTAAACTTATTTCACTGAATCATCATTAATTTCAATTTAATTCTAAAATTTGTAGAAGACGCTGATTTTACGTAATTTAACATGAGGTAGAGAAGATCCTTAGGGATTAATTTAAACAAATTCCATGCCCGTATCTGCTCTTACAGACTGGGACCGAACATTTATTGTAACCTATATGTTCTAGAGACAAATAAAGATACATATAAACAACTCTGACATGTTGAAGGTACGACAACTCTAATCATCCACGGCATTCACGTCTGGCTGCAAGGAGACCAAAATGGGTGTCACCTAACTCTTCCTTCTGTACTATTAGGGGATTCAGCGGACCCGATGTCCACGTCGCTTCTCTCCCTTATAGAGAACTCTAGTTATTACAAAACCCTCGTGCACCCATGTTTTACCCCTTAGTTTGCGATCTGTGTAAAATGAGAAGAATTTACTTCTAGAATTCACGCGTTCCCTTAATTGAACCTCTTTCCTTTCGTTGAGACTCTTACGTTCACTTCTCTTCCGTTCCTTTTCCTCTCGTGAGACATTACATCCTGTTTCCTCTCAAGTGAAGATTAAAATTTATTGCCGTATTAGAAAGAGAATAGCGGAGAAGAAATTATTTCGGGACACTTATGGCGAATTCTCCGCCGAGATGACTTTTTACCAGACGAGGCAAGGTGGGGAGCAACACATCTATACTCCAAGTCATGTAACTTTGCCGAAAATTATGCAATATGGCTGCTGAACACGAATTGCCAACTTCTACGAATTTAAGAAGTATCCGAATAAATATTAATAGTAGTCACAAAATCGAGTATTTTCTGTAAATAAAATTCCAGTTAATACCACAACAAACTAAGACACAAAGGAAGATTCGTTCATCACGCTCAACGCAGAAGATGAAGAATAGCGCCACAAGTGAATTCAATTGATGGCCCGTATTGGCAATGGACTTGAGTTTTGAGAAATTCGAATGTCCTGCCAACATAACGCACGGTACAAATATTATTACTCTTATGGACGATGGAGAAGTAAAAGCGTTGGCTACATAGAGTGCAAGCTCTTTACCATCATCAAGCCAGTAGCCAGTTAGACTGACAATAAACAAATAAAGGAATAAATAATTGATTGTTAAGAGAACTGTTACAAACAGCTTAAGACCATGTTGAGGATAATAAAGTAATTTACTGCGACTAATGTACAATAAACTAATAAACACATCGCGTGTCCGTTCATGATTTTTTTCTCTGAAGTTGAATTTCTCGTAACAAAGAAACATGACTTCGAGCAGAGACTAGATCCCCGTGGAACACCTGCCTCCAATGAAAAGCGCATCGTGGCGAATGGCAGGAATTTAAAGGAGGGAGATGAAATGAAAAGTAACTTTCGATCTGACCTTGTTACTCCAACTGGAAGAAAGAGTGTATAGGTAGGAGATGATGAAATAGAAGTGGCAAATATCTGATGTTTTTTCGTGTTGTAATTGTTAATTTACAGATCAGCAAATACGTTTCATTTTGTTACAAGGGAATAATGAAATAACTAACTTTCTCCAGAACCTTTAACAGGTTGCAGTGGTCCTAATTTTTTTAATACTGAATCGTATTGACTGACTGTATGTTCTGTCAAAGTATTAGCGACGATAAAACACTCCGAGGCACTAAAAAAAGTATAATTTTGCCAATTTTAGGCGTTTACTTTTCGCTCGCACTTTGGACAGTGATGAGGGAAGTCAACCCTTTCCACTAAAGACAGAAACTGTTGTTGTAGTGCAAGGTCAAAATTGAGGTTGACTCTTGCAAATATCCCAGGTGGTGGCAAATTTACAATCTGATACATATTTACCGTCACTACTGGTGTTCGTTTTTTCCGAATACTAGGAGTAAATTCTCATTAAATCTTTGTAACATATTCCGGGGAAAATATGCACAGAAGGAGTTGTGACAGGTCATTCATATGTTGAGCATTAAAAAACGAGATAAACTAATAGTTCCGATAAAGTACTTTAAATAGTGTATAAACACCGATATACAATTTCAAATTCCGGACAATTATTCAAGAATTTGCCAGCCCTAAAAAGTGTAGAATCTATCTTTTTTCTTTACTATTTTAATGTATTTTCAATTCTTTTTCAGTGCTAGCAGAAAATTCTAATCCAAATCCCCATTCCATTCTGAGTATTTACGTAAATGATGCGTCTGTAGCAGATGGAATGCCGCAACCTTTTCGTGTTTACTTTTAGTTAAACAAATTAATTTGAATCGTATCCCAATGAATTCCTCATTATTCTTCGTCTCGTGCTTTCAAAACACTCGACCACAAACGAATCGCAAAGTGTTTCCTTGAACTCTCTCTCTCTCTCTCGTTCAGTTTGTTTTCGAACCGTCGCTTCGGCTTCTGTGCAAAGAAGAAGAAGGGCGACACGCGCGCGGCTCCCCTCCCCTCCCCTCTCCTTCTCGTCGACACGCGCGCGGCGTTTGTTGACACGGTGCGCAGCTGTACCGAAACCGACGCCCGGGTATCCATCTCCGTTAGGATTATCACATAGGCATGCATACTTATTAGTATTATTATTATTTTGTGGGGTTTTACGGCTCATGTCGACATCAAAGGTCATTGGAGCCCGAAAAACTTGTACAGGTAGGGAAAATGCAGTTACGCACTAGGGAGAGCCAACATGACTCTCCCCGCGTGTGGGATTCGTCGAATGATTCAACCCTTCCCACTAAAAACCCTCCTGATCTACAACACATCAAAACATATCTCACAACATACATCAAATGGAGGGGGGTCTACAATGAGGGGGGCACATAACATGAGGGGGGACAAAAAATCAGGGGTAGGACAAAAATGAGAGGAATGAGGAAAATGAAAGATACCCTAGCCATAATAGCGTCGGGATCGAAAAGAACAAGAGGTGACCAAGGAAGGTCAGAAAAGAGAAAGGAAGGAGCATGGCACACGTAAGTGGATGTAATGCCAGACTCAGCTCGGGGCCCCGTGTTCGCCAAACACGTACTTACTAGATGTATGTCCCCTGGGGTGTTATTATTATTATTATTATTATTATTATTATTATTATTATTAGTCTGTTAGATTTTTACAATAGCTGTAAAAATGTAAATAATTTGAATGGTATTAATACAGATTTATAATAAGTCAACCTTTCAAGAAATAGCAAATAATGTGCATTTCAATATTATATTACAATATTGTGCGTGCGTAATATACTTCCCCTTCCCAGCTGCCACACTAACAATAAATGCAACTTCATTGAGGAATAAGTGTGAACAATGGACATATTCCGTATCCATTCTGGAAACAAATTGTGCATCAAATGTATATTTTATACACGTTTGTTCTCTATGGAGATACAAGAATGGTACAAAAGGAATTTATTTATACTTTACTGTCTACCCATGAACTTAATTCGGAATATTTTGGAAGAATACGAGATTTCCTCCCCAGGTCCATCTACGATACTTTTATTTGCTATAAGAGGGAGAAATACGACGTGAATAATGCGGCACGTGTCGTGAATTTCAGAGGGAAGAAAACAAACATGACTCTTCCCCGGAATCCTATCCGTGAACGTTATGGTGAATACGTGTAATGCGAAAAGAACTCGAAGAGCCAAACATGAGATGTGACCTCTACGAGATTTCGGATCAGAATTATTCATTGTATTATTAGTAAGTGGGAGATGGAGCATAGTGCTGCTATTGAAGCTTATCTACAAGGAGCGATGAGAGGTTGCCCTACGAGGAGGGTTTTAGTAGGAGTTGTTAGTAAGAGTTAGAGTAGGAGGAGAGAGGGTTCGGCTTTCAGTAGTCACAGCTAAATGAACTGGGACGCTAATGTGATAAACTACAAATTTTTCTGGCCCCACCTTGTTTTGAACCCAGGATGACATGGTGGTCAGCGAGAACGCTAAAATATTCCGATTGCAAAGTAGATGTTAAAAATAGTATTTAGTCCTGTTTCTTATTTAAACACTAATACAAGGATCACTGCCTTTCTTAACAAATTAACATATTAATATTGTTAATATTGAAATTCTTATTGGAACACGTATAGTTGTCAAAACTTTTATTTTTATTCCATATTTTATTTATTTGGATAATATGTCTGACAAAAAGACCTAATTGAATACACTGTCTTTTAACGACATACTGCTAGAACTAAATTTGTAGTTTATAAGATCATGTAGATTCTTTTTTTTTTCAATCAGAATTCATAAGATTTATTCGCTAATGTATTAGATTTCATTCTTCATTAGATCAAACAATATGATTACGAAACGATTCAGAGGCTAATCCTCAATTTGTGTGTACAACGGGTAGCATTCCTTTGTTGTTGTTTGTCTCTTGAAGGCGGTGGTGGTGGAATTTGGGTTAGCCAACATCTAGGACATTAGAGCCCTCGCATCCTTCTGTATTGCTGGTTGCAGCTCCTATTGTGCTTCCTCTCAATCGGCGTCTGGGTACCCTTACTACTTGGAACGTACGTGACATTCAGGCGCATTCAGACGATCAAATGTAATAAATGCAATAAACCAAATATTATTTTACATAATATTGGATACTTAGGGATCTGTATGTATCTTAATATGAAACAATGAATATATATTGTTCTATATAATTTCCTGCCCAAAAACATAATATATATTATTAAATTGAATCTCTTCAAATTCGCGGTTAAAAGCCACCTACTGCACCAGTACTACTACACAGTAAACGAATTTATTGATTTTAATACAAATTAAAGTCGTCTTGTACTTTATCACGCCATTGTTGTAGTACTTTCAAAACATCTGACAACAATTTCAAAACTACTTTCCTGCATGCTTGTATTATGAATTATTATTCATATAAATTTAATTGGCACGGTTATGTACATTAATCCAGTAGCCCCATCCTGACCCTGGTTTTTGTCCGGTTTTCCTTCGGGTAGAGTCGGATTTTTTTATATAAAGACTCGCTAGACTCTTGTGTAGAGACGGAATCAGTTGATACAATTATTAGCGAATTTAGTGTTATTTAATAGTTACGAATCATAAACAATACTTTCCGAATGATTTATAGCTTGATAATAATACGTACTTGCGAAATAACTTTTCTATGTCTTATTAAACACAAATTTTTTGGTATTCTGTTGATATTATAACACGTAGCTAAGGGGAGTGGTGAAATGTTAAATCCTTAGCCTCTGTTTTAGGGGCTTAATCGGAATTGATGGGATGGTCCCTTGCTTGCTTCGGGAGAGTAAATTAGTTTATTGTCCTCCACGTGGTCATAAGCAGTTTGTAAGTACTTTTTTGACAATAAAGTATATTTAGATATGTTGAGATGCCTATGAACCCTATCGTCCCTCAACTGCAGTATCACCATCCCTCCAACCCCAGAGTCTTACCGCTGTCAGCTGAAGGCGGTATTCTTTCGCATTGCCACAGGAGGTGCCTTCGGCGACTGGCAACCGAGTGGCAGCTCCTCTCGCAGCGGATGGGGTTTTTGTGGCTGCGACGAAGTGTTATCCACCCCTTCCCCTCCTTCTTCCACGAACCCTACGCGCCCCAAAGCTGTTTGTGTTGCCTTCTTCCAGCGGACATCTCCTGTGTGTATCTACTTCAGTAAACTCTTCTTGATTGCTATTTGGACTTAACGCTTTTCGCAAACTTGGCTTCGTCAAAAATGTGTTCGTTATGTAATCGTTTTTACGTTGACTCACCCGTACTGAGAAATTTCTCAATTCCTGCGTATCATGTTGTAGTTGTGATGCTTGCGGACGTACACAAACTTTCTGCATTACACTCGACAAACGCCCTAAAATTAAGTCGTAATTCACTGCTGTTAATGATTCTTATTTCCTTTGTTTAATTACTTAATTACTGGGGCTACAGAGGTTACGTACACATTCGCATCAATGTTGTAAACAGTTAACAAATATTTCTTTAAATAAATTATAACACACGAGAGAAATAGAATTGGTATTGTGTCATTGGTGAAGGATAAGCAGAGTTATTGATCAATAATGAAACTTCATAGAATAATAGGGGAATGACTAATATTATGCGTCGTAAAGGTTGAGCAAATAGATATCGACTAATCTGGAGGGAACTGGAGACCTTGTGGACGTCAATTTTATCGATTACGAAGTTGACAGCAGGAGTGAGTGTAGACGGTGTAGAACGAAAGGTTAGGTAGATAATAAGATAATGATGATTTCTTATGTATTGGAGATTTCTCGGTTTACCGTTTCTCGAAACATAAAAAAAAAAAAAGTCAAATGAATGGAATGAAACCTCCTTATCTGAACACTATTTACTAAACGTAACATTCAATAAATATATGTATTTTTAAGAATATTTTTTCGCTAACAAAAAACGATTAATGTAGAGAAAATTTTATATTTTTTGTGAACAGAATTGATAGTAAAAATACACTCGAAATGTTAGAAAAATATTTTCTATTGCAAAATCTTCAATTATTATCAGTAAAATTATTAAAATAAGTGGTGAATATCCTCTTTTATTTGGACAAGACATCACTATTTATTTCTATTGTCCCGAATATCCCCTTTAAATATTATTTTCCTTTTAATCTTTCTCTAACACTTTTTTACTTAGACATTCTCTTACCCCATTCGTGGGTTATTTCTATTTTGCTTAAGTTTTTCCTAAACACGTCCACAAAACCATTACGGCGTCTTTATACTCCTTTGCAGAGTCTCTGCAGTTGATTCTAAATGCCGAGTAACTTCCTGGAGAAAGAAACTTCCGACCGTAATAGGCTTAGGGATCGCTAAGGGCTCCTCAAGAGAGGATTGCAGCTCCTTCGAGGACCATCGTGATAATTTGAACGCCACCTGTGACGATTTGCCAGTCGCTAAGCAGCCAATGATGATTGTGTAGTGCTGAGTTCGAGTTTACCAATGTCCAATTACGCGCTGCTTCCAGATGAAGAAGGCTAATGAGCAAAAAACGTTTTCAAAGATTTAATCCGATACTTGCGGCTATATTTAAATATCCATTTAAGGTATTGTTATGTGAATCGCGTTCACTGAAGTCAAGTTGAAATCCAATTATTCACGAAACTTGTAAATATTCACCAACGCAGTTCTTATTAATTAATAATTCATTCCACTGATTTTTTGATATTGGATGAAGACAATTATTTTGTGATTTTGAAACTTAATAATTAATTTAGACTGTCGTTTGACTCCTTTGACAAGGATCGCATTGTCTTCAGTCACGTGATGCAGCTGCCATTTCCGTCAGAACTATATTTTCCTTAGTTTTTGGTGAATTATTCTTGAAAATGCCCCGTAAGGTATGAAAAACTTTGGAATCGCGTTCCTATTTCCATTTGATACGTTTTTGCATGGTTTCTTTGCTATGCTAAACCGGTACCTTTGCTAGAATATCAAATAAACATGAGCCCGCGAAAGTTTCTCCATATAACCCCGTAGTAATTTAAAGTCAAATAATTTCAAATTTTGCGCCGTAAGGGTTCATCGCCACTGGATAGAGAATGGTTCAAATTATCGTTTAAAACATTTTTTTAGTGGGGGAGGGTACTTAATTTTAATCGCTCGGACGCACATAATACCTTAAATGTTTAATTGGACCAATTTTAAAGACTGGTTCTGAATATTTCAAAGATGACGAGTCAGCTCTGAAGGGATAATTACATCAAAAAAAAATTACAATAAGAACTAAACGTTGGTACATCAAAAATTATTACTCGCATGATCATAGTAAAACTGCGTAGCAAAGAAAAATACTTATTCTAGGCAGTTATGGATTGAAATATCAGTTTGTAGTAATGTAAAATTTGATGAAGAATAATTAGGAAATAATTAAAAAATTCACACACGTAAAGCAATATGATAACTATGAATATCTTGAGACGTAGTAAGTATCGTGTATAACATAACTCAAGCACTGTATCAAAAACATTAGACAAAAGACAAGTTATGCGTACAAAAACACAGACATCAAAAGTTACCAAGTGAAGATGAACCTTACAATGAAGCAATCATCTATTTTTTCTAAACGTTTTCATCGCAATAAAGCGTGCACTCATAATAATAAACTAAGACAGATATTACATCATCTTGATGGTTTTTGTAGCCTCTATCCGGATACAGTGATCACCTTGCTCAAGTATTGACAATTAATAATAAACTATAACCTCTTAAAACACTTTACAAATTTACAAGAGAGTTTAATGACATAAATAAATCCATATTTATAAATTATTTGCGTGAATAAACATGGAAAGATGTTTACAATTGCCAAAACACCGACGACAAATTCAATGTATTTATCTCAATACTTCTAAAACATTACAACTCTAGCTTTTCCTTAAACACAAGTTAATTAACACAAAAAAATACAACAGATAGATCATCCAAGGAATAAGAATTTCTCCCAAATACAATAGTAATAATAAACTACTATTAATAATAAATAATAAATTATTATTACAATAGTAATAATAAATCGTGAATTTGGTGTTTTTTCAATTCTTATGATTCTTAAACACTATACTCAGAATAATCTATAGTTCGATAAAAGTTTGTACATGTAAATTTTTGTGTTAAATTACAAACAAATTGACATTCTATTAGTATTATAACTCGCAGCTAAATTTTTATCTTATCTAGGAACTTTTGCTGAAATTTTTGAATCCGCCTCTGCCTTAGGAATTGCCCTTGATCGGAATTGATGGAATACGTCCTTTGTTTGCTTCGGGAGAGTAAATTAGTTTATTGTCCTCCACGTGGTCATACGCAGTTTATACTGTTTTTTGACAATAAATTATTATTATTATTACATCACCTTGATGGTTTTCTAGCCTCTATCCGACTAGATATTCTTGGAATTCTCAACTGCGAGTAATGGATGACAATCGTCATCCAGTCGACTTATGCTGTAACTACAAACGACGGAATAGTATCCAACTCTAGATACCAGAATAATGAGAAAAAGTTTTGAAATAAACGACATAAACAAAATCAATATACTCTATAACTCTCTGTTACAATGGACAAACATAACAAGGTATGAGATGGTAATTATAGCTCTGATGGTGGTTAAATAAACTAACCGAAACATTGGTGTAGTTAATAAATCTTTTTATTTAGACCAAGCCCTCAATATTATCATACGTACGTAGGAGTTTCAAAATAAATATTCGATTGATCCAAAATGATGTGTTAACCAACTTCATTGTTCTCATTACAAAGAGTTGGTAACAAAGACGTCAGTTTTCTTCTTTCACGACGACATTCTGACGGAAGGAAGTGAAAAAGCGTTCTTAAAGAGTCCCTTTCAGGAATCTCGCGTTTTGTGAAGAATTGCATCTCTTTTCCCACGAAGTGATTTGTCTCATTATCGTTTCCTCCCTTCCATTATCTCGCCCGTCATTTGCAAAGTGACGACTCGCATCTGTCATTTCTTTCCTTCCTTCCTTTTGTAGGAAATGGTTTCTATGGTTTCCATGCGGAAACGAAAGTTTAATGGTCGAATAAAAATTAATGAAATCGGAAACGACTTAGATTCGAACTACCGAGGGAAAAGTTTTAAAAAGAACTTTTGTGAAATTCATTTATGATTCATCGATGAAAAAGTTGTAAGCTTTTTTGTTATAATTTCGGAGATGTAGCGAGTAATTCGTATTTTGGTGTTAAAAAGCGTCGAGTTCTCGTCAGAATATAGAAACGAAACTTTTGCCTTTTGTAACAAATTACGGTTCGCAAGTTCATCAAAGAACAAATCGCTTAGTTTTGACGTCAATACTCGTTGGTCAAAGTTCGTGGTGTATACAAGTATTGGAATTGATGAGAGAGGCATTGCATTGCTCGATGGAATGTTGAACCCCCATACGATTTAAGGGTGTTTCCCTCATCCAGAATCAAAAAAAAAAAAAGAAGAATTGCCATGAAAAACAGTGCGTTTGTCCCAAATAACTGATATTTGGAGATGCGATAATCTGCTCAATTTATGTAACCCAGAGAGAAAGGTCGCGACAAGTACCGTATTTACCGGAATATAGTCTCCCCGTATGTAGTTCTCCCCCCTTATTATAGGAGACAAAAATTAAAAAATGAATGCATATATTTCTTCCGTGTGAAGAAGATATGTGATAACATTCGGTCTGATGAAAATGGCGACGAGCCGGGAATCGAACCCAGAACTCCGGCTTCTAAAATGAATTTGGACCGACTAATCAGAGGTTTCTGTAAAACATCTATTTTCGTTCAAAATCAGCCCCCAAATTCCATCAGGTTATTACGAACAGACAAACAAATGAGACGTCATTGCACCTCGTTTCATTGTACTGTGCATACATACATACACTACTGGAAAATGAATAAAGAACACCATGAATTCGTGGACCCACCATAAGAAAATTCTCAAGGACGTATACTACAAACGATCACACCGACAGAGTCATATGAATATAGTCGACAAGACGTGCGAAATGTCAGACCTAGTACCCTGTATACCCTCCTTTTGCAGCAATGCAGGCAGCAATTCTACCACGGAGAAGATAGTAGATGTGACGAATGTAGTCTTACGGAGTGACCTGCCATGCAATTTCTACCTGAAACCTCATTTGGGACAGATTTCCTGACGGTCTTCCAGAGCGCGCAATATGACGTTTCATCCAATCCCAAACATGCTCAATGGGGGACAGATCGTGTTGGCCAGGGTAGTTGACGTACACCTTGGAGAGCAAGTTGGGTGTCACGGGCTGCATGTGGACGTGCATTGTCCTGCTGAAAAATGACATCGCCTTGTTGGTGCACGAACGGTAGCACGACTGGTTGAATGATGTTTTGGATCTACCGTGCACTGTTCAATGTTCCCTCTACGATCACCAAAGGGGAACGGCAATTGTAAGATGGCTCCCCACACCATGATGCCCGGTGTTGGCCCTGTGAGTCACTGTCTTATACACTCCAAAAGATGGCGCTCACTTGCACGACGCCACAGACGCATTCGACCGTCATTGGTACCAAAGCAGAAGTCACTCACTGAAGACAAGTCGCCATTCGTCCTTCCATAAACTCCTATCACGACACCACTGGAGGCGAGCTGCACGATGTTGGGACGTGAGCGAAGTACGCCCTAACGGCACACGTGATCGTAGCCATGCTTCACGGAGACTTTTGCAAATGGCTCTCGCTGTCACTCCCGGAGCAAAAGTGCCTCTTAATTTGTTGTGAAGTCGCGGTCCGTTACGGAACTTCGTAAGATGCTGCGATCTTGGCGTGCATCTGTGCGTCATAGCTGTCCGGACCCAGGCTGACGGGCACGTGCACCTTATGTTGACCACCGGCGACAACATCGATGCACTGCGGAGACCTCTCGTTGCGCAATTGTGCACCCAGCCTCCTGAAGACACACTGTACGCCCTCGCTCAAACTCCGTCAATTGCACAAACGGTGCACGTTTACGCTGTCGCGGCATGCTAATAACGTTCCAGACAAAGACGGAGGTCCGTTTGGCAAGGTAAACTGACTACTACTGACTCTGAAGGTCAGCAACTGCTGCGAAGCTTGCAACATTCCACGGCTGATAACGCGATTCCAGGTTTGCCCGCAACGCTGCGCTTTTGATCATTGCATTACCTGCCCTCTCGTAGGTTTGTGTGCAACTTTTGTATTTCTCGGTTAATTTTTTTCATGGTGTTCTTTTTTTCATTTTCCAGGAGTGTACATCCATACATTCATACATACAAATATACACATACATGTATGTATTAGATATTCATCGGATCCGATGTACTGGATTTACATATACACATACATACATGCATATATACATACAAGCATACATACAAACCTACATACATGGATACATTCATACATGTGTACATACATTATTCAGGAGTTCCATCGATGTTGGTGCTTCCTCATCATCTCGTATCCGTGCATTTGTCACTTCGGACACGGTTAGCCAGGTCTGTTTTCGATCTGCAGCTTTTTCCGCATCCGGTACACACACATTGACCCGTAGAAAATAATAGTTGTGACGTCGGTGATGGATGTATGGGAGTTGCTCGCGGAGTTTGGGAAAGTTGCTGCCTGTATCTAGGATCTATTCTGACAGGTCTTATGTTGTTGTCTGGGTGTCTGTGTCGCACGTGATTGTTTAGACCAGATCCGGACTCGGCTTCAAAGTTATATTCAGTGCATTTTAGATTTGGAGGCACAATTGTTTGACTTCCTCTTCTATTTGTTTCTGTCGTTGTGGATGAGTTTGTTGTTTCAGGGGATGACTTATGGGCTGGTTATAAGTGTGATTGGACATAGCCCCTTCCTCGTCTGTCATCTCGAGTAAACGGACAGAGAGGGCGTTTCCAAATGTAGATGACTTCTTCTTGTCGTCTCTCTATTCTTCTAGCATTGTTGATCTCCATGCACCCCGTCCCAAAGCCAGGGAGCATTTTTGTTTAAAAATTTTAGTTTTACCGCACAGATTTTATAAATATTAACTTGAAATAAAATGCATCAAATAAATAATTAACTATCTGGCATTATTAATAACAAAAACAATTATGTATTAAAGTTGTAAATATGATATTATAAATTTTAATAATCTGGAATTATTTATTTTATCAATATAGTATTATTAATAACAATTTTAATCTTTTGTAATACTTTTACAAAATATGCTATTTATCAACGTCAATCAATAAGACAGTTCAGATGGAATGGGGGGGGGNGCCCCAAAGATCCGCCACTGTTCGTCAGCAATAGTATTTCTTCAAATATTTTAATATTGATAGGTGATAGATTTGTATCATGATTGGTAAAATATTTCGGATGAGATTCGTTGACTTCGGAAACCCCAACTTCCATCTGCCGTACAATAACGTAATTACATTCCTACAACGGTTTCCCCTTCGTTTTCTGCGCAGGTAGCGAATTCAATAGACGAAAAGGAGGAAACTCGGGAAGAAGCTATTGAATCGGAGGAGCTTCTCCCTTGTGAGTGGCTGCCTTCGAAAGGGAAGAGGGTGGTGCAGGAACGCGGGACTCGAGTCGAACATGTAGATCCAAGAGACTCCTCTTGCCTTTTCCGTTACAGGTCACGGGTTCTCGGAGCGTGTTACTTAGTGCGGGAAGCAACCTCTGTAAGTCGCTCGCAACGCTTTCTGCTGCTTCGCCAAGTTACGGTGTAGCAGCTCGACCGAGATAAGGTGCGCGCCGCGAGCCGTAACGGGAGTGAGTTTTGGGGGAGGTTTGGGGGAGGGTCGATTTATGAGGTGAACTGCGAAGTAAAGAGGGCGTCGATATGCGGTAGTGAAGAAATGGAACGGGAGGTGTGTTACAGAAGAACTCTCTAACATACGGGATTACTAATTTTACGAGCGTTTCTCTGCAAATCCATACTAATATAGAAATGCGTAACGCTAATGCGAGTCTATCTGTTTGTTACTTGATCACGACTAAATCACAGAACCGATCGTAATGAAATTTAACAAGGATATAGTTAAGATGCTCAGAATGAACATAACCTAACTTTTATGTTTTTAATGAATGAAAAGAAAGATAAAAAATGAACTTGAAGATAAATGTCGATGAAATCGGGGAGAAATCGGTCATATTCACTTTTACTAAACGGTTAGAATTATATGACAACTTTGAGCGTCAATATTCTTCGTCTCGAAGAGTTGTACAAAAAAAGTTCGCGACAGCATATGTCTATCTACTAAGGTTAATTTAAATAATCGAAAGAGCGCTATGAAAGCTAATGAGTCTGTCTGTTTGTTACTTAATCACGACTAAACCACTGAACCGATCGTAATGAAATTGGCCAAGAATATGGTTAGGATACTCAGGATGAACATAACCTAACTTTTATTTTAAAAATGCGTGATAAGAAAGATAGGAAAAGAAGTTGACCATAAATGTCAATGAAATCGGATAAAAGAGAAAATAAGTATATTCGCTTACGCTGTCTAAACTGTTAGAGATAGGTGACAACTATGAATGACAATATAGTTCGCCTCAAAGAGTTCTACAAAAACGTCCGCGACACAATATGTCTATTTAGAATCAGGGATAACCAAAACGGATATTTCCGTAGAAACGTCGTTTCAGAGTTTCTTTACGATTACAAAACATTCTATATAGTACGTATATAAGAAAGTAAAAAAGAATAAAAAGTACCCAAATCTGCACGTTTTGACAAAATGTATAGAACCTTTCACATAAGTTAACAAATGTGAGAACATTTGGGAAAAAAAATTTCACATTTTTTACAGGTAAGAACTGGGTAGACTCCACTGATCATCGTCGTACAAGTTATGTGACGCGTTATTGGAAATTTAAAAAAAGCGTAATAAAAAGTATTTTTTTAATAAAACAGCCACGTAATTTGTCCCATGTCTATTAATTATTTTTTTAATCCATTTAAATTAAAACAGGATGAAAATTATTGTATATTAATGCTGATAGCGTCGGAAAAATTATAATAAAGAGAGAAAAAGACTCAACACGAATTAAAATATCGACTAATGTTACCCGTGATACGTAAAAAACGTAATCGGCAGGACTTGAAATCTTTCCTAAGCAGTACAGAAATATCGCGAATAAAAGGGTAATAATATTTCATAATGAAACTTATCAAAAACCAATGAGAGTCTACAGTACATAATTGATGTGATGGCGACGAGCCGGGAATCGAACCCGGGAGAACTGCTTTCACCGCAGGGGTGTTAACCCCTACACCACCCGTTCGCCTTCCACAACCGCACCGAACGTTGTCACAAATCTCCACATGTAGGGTACATGGAAGAAATACATGCATAACGAACCCTAGCACGCAGGTAGGTGTAAAACCGGTAATTAAGAGCACACATCCCAGTGTACCGCCTGGTTCATTTATCTCCCGCAAGGGGATGTGTCTCAAGTCTTTGGGAGTTTAGGTCTGTGTGGAAATGGTGTACAGGTGAGGAAGGCGAATGGGTGGTGCAGTGGTTAACTTCCGCTGCGATGAAAGCAGAGGTCCCGGGTCGTCGCCATTTTCACCCGACCGAAAGGCGTCACACATCTTCTGCACGTGTAGAGAGGGTAGACGCAAGAAAAATATGCACACATAATTGATGGTAGCAACTATTGAAAATCGAAAATTTCTAAATTGCACTAACATAACGAGACAATCACTGCAGTGATGGGACTACTGCTGTGGAGCAGAATGGTGTGTCTGTCAAAGGGAGCATTGTGTGGAGCAACTGTGGTCTCCGGGTTTTGCAGTTGAGAGCGGCGTGGGAAAAGCCAAGCTGCGGGAGAAGGGAGGAGACACGACGACGACTCGGCCGAAAACGTTTTATTGGGTTTCTTTATTTGTTATTAGAGCGACTGTAAGTCGAGGTAGCACTCCAAGTCAGTGAAATATCTGAGGAGTATAATTGCTTACTTTATCTTTTCTGTAATTTTTTATAACACTCTTAGGAATTAAAATGATAAAAAAATATTTAATTAGAATCTACTAGTTAAGAGTACATTTTAAATAATATTGAAGAACGCGCTCGATTCGTTTGAAATGCATAAAGAGCATGTAACAACATGGCGGCTCAGTTCGACTCTTTCGTGAAAATTTTCTATGTTATGTCTAATGACATAGAGATAAATGTGACTTCTGAAAATTTAGAACAAATTAAATAAAACTTTCACCACTAACGTGATTTACATTTTTTTTAAAATGTTTTCACCATAAGATNATGTTTTCACCATAAGATGCAATGTGTTAAACCATAAATTAAAATTGCATTAATTTCACTTATATGACCGTGGATGGATGTTTCTCTAGTTGAAATCGCAATACTTCGTTTATATGTTACTTCGTTTATTTAGGTGATTTAAGATATTTTTAAGATTTAATTCTAGGTACGTCTTAGTTGATTAGAACGAACAAGAAAAAAAAAAGCAAGTGAGATGGACCTTTGTGTGTATGTTTCAATGTTTATCCAATACGCATATTTATATGGGTTTTTCTCCGTTTTTCCTTCGGATAGAGGCGGATTTCTTATACAGGTTCTCTAGGCTTTGTCTAGGGGCGTGTTTATTGTAACAATAAATCGTGAATTTAGTGTTTTTTCAACTCTTATGATTTTTAAACACTATACTCAGAATAATCTATAGTTCGATAATAACTTGTACGTGCAAATTTACAAACATATTGACATTATGTATGTATTATAACTCGCAGCTAACGTTTTATCTTATCTAGGAACTTTTCCTGAAATTTTTAAATCCGCCTCTACCTTAGGGCCCTTCATCGGAATTGATGGAATACGTCCGTTGCTTGCTTCCGGAGAGTAAATTAGTTTATTGTCCTCCAGGTGGTCATACACAGTTTATAGTGTTTTTTGACAATAAATTTATTATTATTAAACTATAGATGTATTCGGCATTGCATTTCCCTAATACGTTTATACGTTTATCTGATCTTATTTTATTCGTTTTAGTACATGACTTAAATTATTGGTTTATTATTATTATTATTATTATATTTTCCCGTCTCGTGTGAACGGGAATTTACACGGTTTTCGTAAAATCTCTGTGTCTGGTAAAAGTCGTACTTTGAGTAGAGGTGTCTCCATGGCGACAGGAAACGTAAGAGGACTGTTTGTGTGGATGAATGTATTTAGGAAATTGCTTGAAGTGATCGAGACGAAACCTTGAGATAATGCTGGTTCATCAAGTATAAAATTATATACTCATATTTTGCATGGTGCGTTGAGACAGATATTTTGAAATTCATAAATTAGAAGTATTGCCTTCTGTAAATTTGGAATCAACATAAAGCTTCTTTATTTCATCACACTATCTTCAGTCACGTGATCCGCCTGACGTTTCCGGTAGAGCAGCATTTTCGGTAGTTTTCGAAGAATTGTTCTCTTGAATGCCGCGAAAGGTATAAAAAATCTTAACGTCATTGAGTCATTTTTATTTGAAATCTTTTAGTTTTTTAGCAATGCGAGACCGGAACTTGAGTCAGAATATGAAAAAAAAAAAAAAAAAAAANAAAAACGTTCACTTTCCGTATAGAGTCTATACTAATTTAAAGTCAAATAATTCAAAATTTTCTGACGTACGGGTATAATTAAACAGCATTGAATAGAGAATGGTTGAAATTGTCATTGAAACATTTTTGAGGGGTACTTAATCTATAATGACTTTTGCTTTTACCTTTTAAAGTAAATTACTTGACTCGAATAGCGTATTATGTGAGTCTCACACAAACCACCGCATTAAAAAAATAAACTTTAGAGCAAAAACTTTTGTAATAAATTATGTTTTGATAATGAAATTGATCTGAAAAAAGTTGCGTATCAGGATAAATCGTAGACTTGATAAACGAGATTCTTGTGAATTGATCTCAATAGTGAAGACATTTTTAGTCATTTGTTACAGCACCATCTAACGTCAACAACATTCATGGTTCCTGGTGGAGGATTCGGCAACCACTGGAGTTCAACACGGCTCGTGAGTCAATACAGAAATATTTCGTGATGAACTTGCTTAAATGTACTTTCTATTTATTAACGTTCATAAAATAATATATGATACGAGGATTCTCATAAGATATTGAACCAAAGAGCATTCAAAATCAGAAAGGGGGCATTCTTCTGAAGCGATAGATCAAAAACTAAAGGAATAGTGTAACATGTATGGTCACGTATTGCTTAAATGGTTCCTGAAATCAAGTACGTTAAATCAAAACTATATTGAATTTTGATTCAGTAACATTATTTATTCAACATTGAGATACACGCTTTTGTATTCTGCAAGACATCGGTTTTGTGTGGGATTATGTCTGATTGTTTTACCAAACGAGGCTCTTGACTCTTCTTCCGTGGCCAGTTTCTTATTCTACACAGAACTCATCCGCATGTTTACGTCGAGTGTTTCGTACAATGCTTTTTACAAACCACTGATCGAAGTAATCAGAAAGGAATATCACGATGGCGAACGTTTTATAAAAATGTGATTCGTTTCACTTTTCTGGAACAAAGAAGCTTTGCCAAGAGTGGCATGTGGCCAAAAGGTGGAAAATATTTGAGAAGAAAACTCTGCTTGTAAATTTGTAAGAACTTTGAATATTTTCAAACGAAAGGAGAACATGGAAGAAGTTGCATTGCGCTTTCCAAAACAAAGTCATTGTTCTGTCGTTCGTATAGTGAACACAACTGACCACATTTCAGATATTCCAAATAAATAAAATATAAATTTTAAATTTAAATTCACCGCTCCTAACATAAATCTTGGTTTTAAGCCACATTTTTCGAAAGTGTATCTATCTTTCACTCATTCCCCCAATCAAAATATGTGTTCAATAAATGAACAAAACTATTTTAATACTTCTTTAATATTTACATGGTCTCTCATACTTCGTATCTTGTAAAACAGATATTAAGGTACTTTATGGATATATGAGAAACATAATTTATGAAACAATGCGGTGTATTTTACACTATGCAAACAAATCTAAACTTTTTTCAGTTACTTTTAATAAACAACTACCAAAAATTATTTATAGACAATAATTGTGAGACTCTTTCTCTGAGCTGGAAAAAATTGACATATTAGTTACATTTTTTCAGGACATAATTTAAAATTTTGATTAATTTAGAATTTTAAAAATTATTCATTTATCAACTGCATCCTCTCCTGCCCTCTACATCTCGATAACTTTGACACGTGAAATAAAAAATAAAATTGAGACGATAAAAAATAAACATTATTGTAAAAAAGGCAGTTGAAAACTGCGTGTGATCACGTGGGCGACAATAAACTAATTTACTCTCCGGAAACAAGCAAGGGACCATCCCATCAATTCCGATCAAGGACTCAGGGGCAGATTTAATATTTATAATAGAAATTATTAACAAAACTGTTATCCATTTATTAAACCAAAATGAATTGTAGATATTATTTTCTGTAAAAACCCATCATTAATAATAACAAATGTATTAATAACATTCCCGCCACTACCCTGGGAAAACCCGGTTCAGAATCGAACTACAGAGAAAGTGTACAAAACCGTTCCAAGGTTAAAAATCAACTATTTTAAATAAAATGAGTAAAAAAGAATTAAATGAGTAACTTACGAGTTCAATGATGATGACGTCATAAAGTACAATATTAACATCAAGTACTCACATCAACATACGAAGTGATATGGAAAACAATATTTCTTGGCAGGTTGAAACTCTCATAAACTTCTTTTTTTTTTTTTGTATTAGAATCAGTCAGTTCTTTAACAGTTGCTGATGATTTTAAACAAATGTAGATCTTAAACCAATGAGAGCAATTGGACGAATACTCTTCTCAGCGTCGTTTTCTCGCAGAGCTTTACGATGTCTGCGGGAGTAGAGTATAGATGGTACCGCTAGAGTGGCAGAAAACATTTCTTTACACCAGACACTTTATAGTTCTCTAGTTACGACGCTTTTATAAGAGTTGCGAAAGCCTTTATTTCAGAAGTACGTGACGTTGATTTGTTGTTGACTGGAGAATGGAATTTTCTCGACTAATCAAATAATTTTAATGGAGTCCCTCTTCATATTGCCACGCATTATAGTTTTCTTATTATTCAGCGCACGACGCATGATTTTCAATATTTCGTATGATTCGATATATGTTGAAGGTATCTTCACTTATTAGCATTCTTATTAAAAAAGTATTTAAACTCTCGATGCCCGAGAAGTAAAAAATTATTTATGTAATTATTTCAGAAATAAACTGACTTTAGATACTCAATACTCTGCAGCGCTGGTAGTTTTAAGATAGATTGGGTTATTGTGTACTATAGTTAATGACTGATTACAATGTCTTGTGTTCAGTGACGATTCTATCGTAGCAGATATAGAGTGCGTTGCAGTTGCGCTCAAATCATTCGTAGTATTGAAGAAGGAGACAGAATGAACTGATAATTATTCTGTAAAATTATCTAATTATTCTTTTTTCTTTTATCTTATTTTTTTCAATATAACCACCTTGATGTTGGAGGTTATTGATTCCTACAATTCCACCCTGAAGAAAATTGTATTACTGAAGAAATAAACTATTATATTATTATTATTACGAGGATAATTCAAGGCGTTTTCGCTTTGTCTCTTTATATTCGTACCGTAGCATTCAGACATCCATAGATAAGAAAAAAGATAAAATAAACAAGTCATTCGGCTATGACCACGTAAGAAATAAAGTTACCCCTTACCTTTCAAATTCGAAAAAATGTGTATTTTCTATTAGAAAAAAGTACTAAAAGATTCCTAAAAGGAAATGAGAGAATTTTAAATCGCTTTTACATCTCAAAATAACTCTTCTGACATTTGAATGAAAATCAAGGAAAAGAATCTAGAAACACACATACGTGTATACGTGTGTACAAACGAAATTGTTCCCTTTGTGGTAAATAGGTTCCCTTAAAGACTAGAAAATAAATATCGAGTGGCATGGAACACATATAGAAGGAAAGACGAAGTTCTTAAATATATTTTCTTTTCGTCTTGTGTACTATTATGAAGAGAAAGTACATGAACTACTATTAACAGTTTTTTTCTTGTTTATAAAACGATGTAAATGACTAGCAAAAAAATTGAACCTAACCTATATTCTGTATGAACATATTAATATTTTAAGAAGCAAAAGTCTAATTTATTTGCCTGTGGCAGATACTACTTTCTCCCGAATCATATTTGGCATTAACAATGTAAAGAGGACATTAATACTTTTTTTTGTGGGGCTTTACGGCTCATGTCGAGATCAAAGGTCATTGAAGCCCGAAAAACTTGTACAGGTAGGGAAAATGCAGCTACGCACTAGGGAGAGCCAAGATGAGTCTCCCCGCGTGTGGGACTTGTCGAATGATTCAACCATATACCCACTAATAACCCTCCTGATCTACAACACACCAAAACATATCTCACAAAATACATCAAATGGAGGGGGGGGGCTAAAATGAGGGGGGCACATAACATGAGGGGGGACAAAAAATGAGGGGTAGAACAAAAAATGAGAGGAATGAGGAAAATGAACACTCTAGCCTTAATAGCGTCGGGATCGAAAAGAACAAGAGGTGACCAAGGGAGGTCAGAAAAGAGAAAGGAAGGAGCCTCGCACAAGTAAGTGGAAGTAATACGAGACTCAGCACGGGGCTCCGTGTTCGCCAAACACGTACTTACTAGATGTAAGTCCCCTGGGGGGGGGAAAGTATATAGATATTATACAATGGCAAATCACTTACAATTCTCTACGAATATTGTTTATTACTTAGCAGACTTTCATTTGTGCAGATACATGAATTTCAAATTAATGAGTCAAGTAGCGTATTTTCTTGATTTAATTTTGAAATGCCGGTAACTCGGAAAGGAAAGGATGAAAAATGAAATTATACGAAATTGTAAACACTTCTTTTCATGATCGCAATGAAGAAATTTCTGTGGTCTTTTTATCTTCTCAGTAAGCAACTCCTTCATAGTACTGTAATTATGGACATATAGTACAGTGTAGGAGTTGTTTACTTCTTTTAATGCTTAAAGAAACTTCATTTGTGCGATTTGCTCCTAACAGTTAGACAGAAAAGGAACGAAAAATCTTGGGGACATTTGCGTGTTTAGGTATATTTGCATCGCGTTGACTGAAGTCAAGTTGCCAACTATTCACGAAACTTGGAAATATTGACCAAAGTAGTTCTTATTGACTAATAATTTATCCCACTGATTTTTTATATATATTGGACGAGAACAATTATTTTGCGATTTTTTAAACTTGATAATTAATTTAGTCTGTCGTTTGACTCCTTCTTTGACAAGGGTCGCATTGTCTTCAGTCACGTGACGCGGCCGCCATTTCCCTTAGAACAGTATTTTCCACAGTTTTTCGTGAACTTTTCTCGATACGAAGATCTTAACATCATCGCATTACTATTTTCATTTGCTACGTTTTAGTAGTTTTTTTCGTTATGTTAAACCGGTAGTTTTGCGATAATGTATATTAAAAAAACATGTGTCCGCAAAAGTTTCTTCGTATAAACCCATAGTAATTTGAAGTCAAATAATTCAAAATTTTGCGCCGTAAG
>NNCF01126313.1:518766-539601 GCA_002313205.1 Laupala kohalensis
ACATAATATCTTAATGTAGATGATGACTGATGAAGAATTATTAAGATATGATTCGTTCTTCGATTGCATACTCGATATAAACCAAGGGAATTGCAGTGGAAACGAAATTAGGTCGTAAATAAATCGCCACAGACTCGTGAGGTGGATCTGGGGCAATGTATCGATTGCACGCAAACACGTTGTAGACCGAAGGACGCCAGCATCTGCACCCCCTGCACCCCCACCCCCCCATCTGTCGAACTATTCCGACAACACGACACGAGGCGTGGATTTCAATTACGCTCGTTTTCCAAATTACTTCAGCTTTTTGCATGCAACGCGTTCGCTTTTTTTTTTGTTTTTTGTTTTGGCCTCTTTCATCATTTTTCTCTCTATTTTCACGCGTCAATTCTGTAACGTGGCTCATATTGACTCGTCTGGATACAAAGGCATTAATTAAAAACGCGGTTAACTTCCGGATAACTGAAAGTGGGGATGTGACGCTGACGAAGACTAACGAACGAGGGAAAATAGGAGGTTGAGGTGCAAAGCGTGTGGAAGATGATGTACACAAAAAAAAGTAATACATTTTATAAAAATAACAATAAAACTTTTGTCCCTCCCCCGTTTCACTTGTGGGTTACCCTTATAGTTGTTGAATTTATAATTAGCGTATTCCGATTTTTCGGAAGAAGAACGCCCTTAAAATTCATTAAGGAGGAAATAACGTTCATTCTGGTCATAAAAGCACTTTACAACTTTATAATAATGGATTTTGTTATTAAAATAAAGTCGTGGAAACGTGTATGTTCTTTTCGAAAAATTTAGCCTAGAGAAATGTTGCTCTTTTTAAGACAGAAATGAATATTTTTCTTGAATTTCACATCCATTTTGTATTAAAAAATTATTTAAAATGTATTACATTTTTTAAATAACGATAAAACTTTAGTTCCCGCCTCTTTTTTGGTTTTTGGTATCATTTACGTTTGTTGGATTTACAATGAGTGTACTCCAGTTTTTGAAAATAAGAATATCCTAAAATTTCTTTAAAGCGAGGAAGAAAACTGTACTTAATGATAGTTGAAATAACGCTCATTCTGTTCATTAAAGAATTACAACTCTATAAAAAACAATTTAGGTCTTCGAAAAAAAAATCGTGGAAACGTATTTGTTCTTTTCAAAAATTAATTTTTTTCACATTTGTGTGCCTAGTTTTAATGAATGATCAACAGTTCTTAAGACAGAAATGAATTTTTTCATTGAACTCGCAACAATTTTATAACTTTTTTTTATTTATCCAAAGACAGAGTGACCTCGCTATTTACCCTCTATTGAGTATATATTTTGTGAATGCTTTTTTAATTTTAATAACTAGTAGTAAAATAGTGACACTATACTAATGATGTTTCTTACTCTCAATAATCAGCCTGAAAAAAGAGCCAGAAAGGAAAGGTTCACGTTTTTGTATAACTGATTTGTTTATAAATAGAAATGTAAGTAAAGACTGTGAATTGTGTGGCAAGAGACACAAAATAACGTCGACAACGTCGTCCGTAATAACAAGATAAATTGACGTCCGACATGGAATACGTCGAAGAAAGAAAGTATTAGATGACGTGTAAGGTTCTCAGAAAACTGATCGCTTGGTTAGGAAGAAGAGAGCGGAAAACTCCAGATTCGCATAATTCAATTCAGCTTTATTACGTCAGCACCGGAACATCTCGAACGATGAGAGACAGTTTTTTATCCTCAAAACAAACAAATAGCCCAAAAAATTGATCGCACAAGATTTATGGCTGAACCATAAAGAAAATCACATCTGAAGCCGGATGCGACTAGAAGTAAGAAGAAGAAGAAGAAGAAGAATAGCAAGAAGAAGAAGAAAATCGTCTTGTGAGAATAATCCTTTCGCGTAGCCAACCTTCCTTCAACGCTTCCTTCAAGGTTATCTTCTTCAGGACACGTATTGGTGATTCTGAAAGCAACAACCAGAATTCGTTGTCGTCGCCATTGTTCTGCAGTCTTTTGTCTCCTACGAGTATCGATGACAGGGCTGCCACCTCAACAAGAAGACGCGTTATCCTCTTTACAAAGACACGAGAGGAGGACGCACTTGGATACGTGATCGCTGACGCGGCTCTTTCGCTGGGGTCAGCGTTTGGAACGAAGGTTATAGGGTTGACGAAAAAAATTCTAAGGTCTCATCATTGTTTATAGCGCGCCCGGAATTTTGACAGAATTATTTATTATATTTGAATTACATATTTAATACAAATGTAGTAGATTTATTTATCATGTAGTTGAGCATAGCTCGGTGGCGAAAGCACGAACGACGCAGTTCATACTACACGAAAAGTGAATTATAACTCTTTACACACAAATGTATGGAAGCACAATACAAATGATGTATTATATCGACAATACGAACACCCAATTTTAGAACATAACTGACAAAGTCGTACACACGACTGACTGAACACTTGTCACTAAATATTGTAATGTATAAACATATACAATGGTGTGGACCAAATTGTAGCAATAATAATATTAATAATAATATATTATTGAGGAAAGCTATGATACTCAACAAAAAAAAATTTAACATATAAGAAAACAGGACACCCCCCAAAAAATGAATAATAAATCGGTCGTTTTGCTGGATACTAAACCTGAACCCTAGTCAACTTAACCTAATATATGAAGATATTGTTGAGTAAACCCGAATAACTATCAGTTTACTTCACCTCGCTGCACATTACACCATAACAAAATAACTGGAAATAGTAGTAAACTGGAAATAGATAGCTGGAAAAAATATCGTTGAAATTACGTGTCCTGAAATAGGATTTTATTCCAAACTATGGGAAGTTCAACACTCAATTTTGGTACTGGGTCACGGTTTGTTTGGTGATGTAGGTATTATCTAATAACAGTAAAGCGTTGAAACAATCCTACTCAGAAATGAGGTTATGATATATTGCTTTTTCTTTCAAAAATTCAAGTAAAACTTCATCAATGTAGGCTACATATAAACAATTTAAACAATTATAGCACAGTATAACCTAAAAAAGATTGTAAGGCTATTTTTACGAAGATGAGTATTAAATGGAACAAAATAGAAATTATTGTCCCATATTTGAAATTTTAACGATGTTGAGAGCAGAAGGGGCATAACAGCAGGCGATGCTACGAAAAGGACGTGAGACGATATAAAAAAAGAAGAAGAAAAAGTGTGGGAGTATGAGGAGGTCGCGCGCCCCACATTTGTCGAAGCTCTCGACGTGGTGGTGGTGGTGATCTGCCTCCGGGGTGGGGGTGGGGGGTGAGGAGGAAGGCATCACCACCGTCTCACCCTTATTCTTATTCTTCTTCTTGTTTCGGTCTCGTAACGACGATGGCGACGGCGCGATGTCACATCCGTGAGATCTCAAATTCAAATGGCGTGTGCCGTTGAAACATGGCACAAGAACGAAGGGGGAACGAAGGGTGACGTACAACCCCTTTCCGGTGCAGACTGATGCAGAGAGATGGAGAAACAAGAAACCGACGTCAAATCTTATGTGTTTAGACTTATGTCCACGGCGTTAGCCCATATGTTGCAAACATAATTTACTTATCTTTTTGCTAATATTGATATCTCTTTTGAATTTGATTTTTTTTTGTCCTATAGAACATTTTGAAATAAGCATCTTCCTAGTGAAGGAAATGTTTTGATAATAATAATAATAATAACAATAATAATAATAATAAATTTATTGTCAAAAACGTAGTTACAAACTGCGTATGACCACGTGGAGGACAATAAACTAATTTACTCTCCGGAAGCAAGTAAGGGACCATCTAATAAATTCCTATCAAGGGCCCTAAGGCAGAGGTCGATTTAACGTTTGAGCACACTTTAAGAACAAAAATAAATAATTATGATGTGGATTTTTTGTTGTTGTATTTTTTCAATATAACTCTACGATAAATGTATCTCTACTCTGAATTATGAAGATTTCAAAGTAAAAGACGTAAATTCAGGTCTATTGAATAGGAATATATACAAAATGTAACTCTTCATTTTAATAGATCTTGATGAACACAAATCGAGAATAATTATTAAGCCATAAAGTACATAACTCCTTCACTTCATAGATTACTGTTACAACACACCACAAGCTCAGATGCGATGTGGGTATTTTTTGGGTAGAAGCGGGATTCAACTATAAACCACAACCCTCATGGTAGAGTTCGCTGCCAATCAAACACACGTGTAATAACAATAAAATATTCCTTTAATACAAGTTAAATTGCCATCTGCGTATTTACAAATTTGAACGAACTCTTAAATCATAATTACAAGTTTGAATTTGTTATTACAGAGTTATTGCTATCTGAAAGCAACAATTACACACAGATATAAATACTGGTGATATCAATTAATTCTGAAATCTACCCAGATCATCCGAATCTCAAAAATTTACAAGTTGCTATCCCGAAATAACTAACTGTTCCAAGTTACGTCATTCGCGCCTAATAGCAATGTAATTGAATTACCGCAGCAATTCTCTGTGGTCTGACGACCAACACTAACCAAGTCACATCTCAAATAACCTGGGTACTTCCTAACATTTCCGCAGAAAGTCTCAAAAAGTCTCTGAGGATCTTCAATCCTCCCAATATATACAGAAGCGGAGGTCACGTGATCACGCCTTCGCTAACGCACTGAACACTCTACATCATCTTGGTCACCCCTCAGCTTCTGAAAACTGCGTCTTCACCGATATGCCAGCGTCCTTCTCGGGAGGGCCATTATTTCTGCAGCCTGTGGAATTTTCCATTTATAACAGTCTTTCTTTAGGGATTTTTCCGGTCTCGCCTAGGTACACATGGCGAACAAGTCCCTCTTACATAAATATTACACGACAAAGGACAAGCAAGAATCCTTTGGCCGGCGTTCTTCGAGCGCATTGCTCCTTCCCGGAAAAGCAAGGGAATGGTCCCAGAAACAGTGAATGGANCTTCCCGGAAAAGCAAGGGAATGGTCCCAGAAACAGTGAATGGAAAGGCTTAGTGGTGGTTACTTTTCCTTATTTGGCGGCGCCTGGCCCGATCCGTAATCTTCTTAGGAATATCCGGTTAGCAAAATGCGTGAAAATGTTATTATTTCACAAATCGATTGACTGAACTGGTCCTGATGTTACAATTACTTAAGTCGGAGAATAAGAAATTGATTTCTACATTTAAAGATAAAAGGAATAATTTGATGACGTAAGGGAAGATAAGAAAGATCACACGAGTACTAACAAAATAAAATGTAAAGATTGCAAATGAACGTAGGACAAACAAAAAGAGGGCTAGATCCTAGAATCCAGGAACAGAAAAGAAATTTGAAATCAGTTGAATAAAACGTAGTTACCTCACATTGCATTAATAATGATCACTTGATGGATTGGAAACATTTGAACAAAGAAGTTAATTATTACAAACGTTGTATATGAGAAATGACATTTATAAAAAATACTCACGGGAGTTTAAATTTACACACATACACTGAATAACGTTTTGGTTTATACAATACAATATTATAACATGTTACTGTAGTTTCTGCTTTTTTTGTAAACGTATTTTGAGTTTATATTTCTAATTATATCATGTTCATTTGTCCTGTTGTTATGTTTATTGTTATAAATTGTTATTACTTGATCACCTGACGACGGTGTAAATCCAAGTCGAAACGTAGTGAGTTGTTCTTAAAGAAAAAAAAAAAAAAAATATTCAAAGTCCCTAAAAAGGTCGAAAGTTTTTAACATATTTATTTAAATTATTTTAATATGTTTAACTTTTCTTACAATTAATGATTGTACGTCTTTTTCATAATTTTTTTCCTGTCGGCTTTATCCTGTTTTCAAAGCACCATGACCTTTCTTTGAAGAAGTAAAATTGAAAAGTTGTTTGGGACATACTCCTTATGTTATTCATACTTGGTGTTACATGGGATGTGAACTTCCTATTTTTTACAATAAACAAAGGACAGAAGAAATGAAAGCATTTCTACATTCCTCCAAACTTTGCTCAACCCTGAGAAGAACTAACATGAGTTGTAAGTAGGTGGAATTTAAGAAAAATGACCGTTTATTTCCTTGCACCCTTGATACAAATTATTTATATATCATTTAGTCCTGAGATCCACCTGATTAGGTGGCATTTATTGGTTGTGTAACGCACATTTTTGTGCGTTATACAGCGTTAGCTTTGGTGTTACATAACGTTTACTGTTATGTTGGGTATGTTTTATAGGGCATTTTTCAACCTTCAACTTTGTCGTAGAAACCCAGTGACGTCACGGAGCAATGATTGACAAACAATTAAATCAGTTTATTTTAATTGTCTCTACATTCCCCACACCCCTCCCACAAAAAAAGATCTCGAATGTTCCCCATTCAACTTTCCAATTACATTTCAAAACAAAATTTCATGACCCTACACACCCTATATAACACTAAAAATTTGAAAAAAGGAAAATAAACTTCAAAAGAGAAATAATGATATTTATTAGAGACAATAATAATATCTCTAATTAGAAATAATATATATCAATAGGGAAATAAAAATAATAAGACATATTTCTTAGATCAATTGGTTGCAAAATATTTATTATCATAGAACATGGTATCTTAAAAATCATAATTACATTTTCAAATATAGATTGCATGAACTATCATCCACATTAAACTCTTTGGAATGACCTTATTAGAAAATATAAATAAAACGTCTCCAAGAGAGTTATAACATTTTTTGCGTAATAATTTTTGACTGAATCTCGAGAATGGTGTGACGCACAGGAATGCGGTTTAGCAATCTGTAAGCAGAATTAATTGACCAATCAAAATGCTTTTATGCATATTTTCAAAATTTTGAATATTGAGAAGTTTAAATGAAGATGGAATCAGTTGTCCAGAAACAGGCTTCTATACCCAACGCATTCCAAGACAAATCTCAAGTTTTGTTCGTGAGTTACCCGAGGGAACAAAATTCTTAACATACATTCATACGACATTGGACATCATCGCCAGATTTTGAAAATAAACTCTCCTGGAGCCAAGATCCGAAGATATCTTAAAAACAAAATTGCACCCATTATAATACTTGCCTGTGTAATTGGAAAGTAAAAAAGAATATTTTTCTTATCGAGGGGGATGGGTTAAGGCTTATTATTTAGGGGGATAAGGGGGTAGTTAGGGGTGTTTTATGCGAGGGGAGGGGGAGTGAAAAGTAATTATTTGCGTCACGTAATTTTTTAACGATCCCTGATCCATTATGTTGTTTTTTTCTCGTCCTAATTCTCTCCGGGCATACGACATCGAGAAACCTGGCCATCGTATCAAATCCTGCTCGTTTAAAATCCCTAATTAAATTACTGACCATCGAGAGCTTCGTCCAATTAGGGCATCCGCGTGCAACGCATACGGTTTCCGCCTGCAACAGAGCATTGTTAATTGTGTGTCCTTTCATCTCTGATTATCATCATTGATTAATAACCTCCTCCACATCAAATCACTTTATCATCTACGATCTACGCCTTACAACAGAGGAACACTATCCTGAGACAGGAATTCATTAGATAAAAGTTAAATCCGTCTTGTACTTTACACGCCATTGCTGTAGCACTTTTTAAATAACTTATAAAAATTTCAAAAAATATTTTCTTGCATCTTTTTGTTGTCGTATTGCTCATATTAATTTAGTTTTATGTGTACTCAACTTTGGCACGGTTGTGTACATAAATTCTGTAGCCCCATCCTGGCCCGGGTTTTTCTCCGTTTTTCCTTCTGGTAGAGGCGGATTTCTCATACAGGTTCTCTAGGCTTTTGTCTAGGGGCGTGTTTATTGTAACAATAAATCGTGAATTTAGTGTTGTTTCTTTTTTCAACTCATATGATTTTTAAACACTATACTCAGAATAATCTATAGTTCGATAATCACTTGTACATGTAAATTTACAAACATATTTGCGTTAAATTACAAACATATTGACATTCTATTAGCATTATAACTCGCAGCTAACTTTTTATCTTATCTAGGAACTTTTGCTGAAATTTTTGAATCCCCCTCTGCCTTAGGAATTGCCCTTGATGGGAATTGATGGAATACGTCCTTTGCTTGCTTTCGGAGAGTAAATTAGTTTATTGTCCTCCACGTTGTCATACGCAGTTTGTACTGTTTTTTGACAATAAATTTATTATTATTGATAAATAAATAAACTTCGTGGTGAAAACTGCAGTTAAAAACTGCTCATGACCACTTGGAGGATGGTAAACTAATTTACTCTCCGGAAGCGAGCAAGGGACCATCCCATCAATTCTGATCAAGGGCCCTAAGGCAGAGGCGGATTCAAAAATTTCAACATACTCCTAACGATAAAAANCTTTCAACATACTCCTAACAATAAAAATAGTTCGGCACATGTTATAGTATTAACACAATACAAACAAATAGTGTATTTAATAAAACATAGAAAAGTCATTTCGCAAGTACGTATTATTATCAAGCAATAAATCAGTCGGAAATTATTGTTGATAATTCGTAACTATTAAATAACACTAAATTCCCGAATAATTATTTCAATAGATACTGCCCCTTGGCAAGAACCTAGTGAGTCTTCATATATTATCTGTACTCAACCCAGGCAAGGTCGAGGAATTATTTCTGGCTCGGGTTTTGCTCCGGTTTTCCTCAGGGTAGAGTTGGATTTTATATAGACACACTGTAGATTCTTGACTAGGAGCGGCGGTTTTTTCTAATAATTAATATCGGATTTAAAGTTTACGATTTATTTACAATATGTTCCTATTAATCTACAGTTCGATAATAAAACTTTTTTGTGTGTTTTGTTAACATATTTGTTGGTATTCTGTTGACATTATAACACGTAGGAAATTTTTATTCTTTCGCTGAAATGTTAAATCCGCCTCTGCCTTAGGGCCCGTGATCGGAATTGATGACGGAAATTATGATCGGAGTTGTCAGACGCACGAAATACAGTTCGACAATGTGGTACTTAAAGTTTTATACTTGGAAAATACTATTCTGGACTTCATAGAAAATATCGAGTTTCTTTGTGTGGTTATCGTAGTTTGTTCACGTAAAGGACGGATACCAATTTCTACATTCAATTATTAATCAGCAAGTGAGCAACGCTTGGTGGCAGATGGAAAACATAATAGGCATAATAAGAATATACGTAATACGATAATGTGAAATTAGGTATAAAAAAATCTTCGCCCAAATATCTATAAAATACACACACACACGGAATAAAATGTTTAGAAAATTAGTACACAAGGTAACAACGAGAAGGATAATACACCTAAGGAATTTAGAAAGTTAGGTTAGGTCCATATGTGTGTATATTCACATGTGTACAGAAACACATTTTCACTAACAAACAGATACAGACACACACTCATACGTACAAACACGCTTCAGTATACACTCATACTTCATTCATTGCTCCTATAACCTTAATGTAAAAATGGTTGCTGTAAGATAATTAAATGAAATTAATAACTATAAAAAATAACGCCAAAACGGGATTGCTGTGAACAGTCACTCACACTAAACATCACTAAACTACACTGCAATTCTATTCGCTCTGAGCATTTTCTATACCCTTGAAGATGGTACTTTTGAAAATTGCTTTTTACCTTTTTCGTATTAGTTTCCCAGAGTCACAACACAACGAAATAAACATAAACCTTTGAAGAAATAATTCTAAAGAATTCTAGAAGTTCCATATGATACAATATTTTGATCAAACTTTAAACGTAATCCATCTGTAAATCTAGCAAGCTTCCATAGATCTCTTTATCTCATTTTGTGGCATGGAAATGGCCGCTACGTGGTCGAGAAAACTTTTTGCGATAATTCATAAATAGTTTAAAAGAGGCGCTTTGTTTTCCTCAATAATACATGAAAACTCTTTCAACACCTCACCCTCAGCTAATATTTACCTACTGTTTAACCATAGTACGTTTCTAATAAATTTAATGTGTTTTTATTTATCGGCTGAAATGTCCNTAATAAATTTAATGTGTTTTTATTTATCGGCTGAAATGTCCCCTCATCATTTCTGAAAGGGAATGAATTCTTTTGGTCATTAATACTAATTAAAAAGAATCAAAATTGTATAATGAAATTATAATTCTTATCGTTAATTCTTTCAAAACATAACTTTTTTATGATTTAATTTTGCATAGATTTTAATTTGTTGCATTAAAAAACGGCGTGTAAAATTATAACAATTAATTTCTTTAATAAACTAATTTAATTCTTTTTTCAATATATATTTTAATTTATCTTCTAACGCAGTTAGTTACAATATTTGTCATAGCGAATAGACACTGTACAAGTTAATGAATATAATAATAATAATAATAATTTATTGATAATAACCATATAATAATAATAGTTTTATTTTTGCTGGCATATATGGAATGTATGGAGGAGAGTAACATATATTTTTGTAATAATGTCTGATTCATTGTTGGAACCTTTTTATAACCCCCACGGAATACATAAAACTTTCGATATTCTCCAGTAAATTCCTATCGAAAAACGATGATATCAAAATACCTTTATAGTGCCATCATCTCATTCTCCCACCCCCCTCCCCCTCTGTTCATTTCCCCCTCTGTTCAGCAACGCGACAGCAAAGTGGACGCCTCGTGCACCTATTCTTTCTATCTCTTGCTCCCGCTTCGTTCGCGCGCTGACGGAGGGGAGGTGGGTTGGGGGTGGCATGAGCTGCGCATCCTTCGAACCCTGAACATCACCCCTTTTCTCATCTGCCTCTGCCATTCACGCTAGTGCTGGCACCGCCTGTCGCTGGCGGCAATGCCCGTGCCTCCGCTTTTACAGGACCGACCTTATCACCACCTCTGTACAGTGGCTCCAAACTAACAATTTTACGGGACAAAATTGTCAGGAATGTACACCGGTGCAACAGCAGCAGATTTAACCAAAATTCCTCGGCCATAAGACGTGTATCATCTTTGTGAATTACTGAAATTCGTAAATGAATAGAGGCTCCTCCCATAAGTTCTCGAGAGAGTTTAAATTTCAATCCCTCTTTCTTTTTCATTTTCTTCTTTCCTATCATTCTTTCATATCCGTAAAAATAATATGTTCAGGTTTTAGTTTAGTTTTATTTTTTATTTGATGTTTTAATTAACTGTTGTATCCAGGAGAGGAGATATGATTTGGGTTGTAATGACCTAGTTGTTGGCGAGTCCTTAAGCGACAGGAATAGTAGTATGTTGAGGATATGCGGAGCAAAGATTAGGTGGTAGTGGTTAGGGCAGGGTTAAAGTCAACAAGGAAATTTACAAAACTTTTTCGATGTTGTGTCCATCAGCTAGGAAAGATCCTATTGAAACCCTTTTGTGTACGTTCGGTTAGTATGATAAATAGGGAAGCTGCAGACATTTTAGAACCATATTAGTGTTTATCACATACGAAGTACGAAAAAAAAAAAGAAGTTGCAACGTGTAACTCTTGATTCAAATGTACGCACAATCATAATTTTATATCCGGCGCACTATACCATGTCAAACAAAGGGACATGAAATCTCTATTATTCCCAATGAGGAACTGTAGCATACCAAGGGAGGTTATGTTTTGAGTCTGGCTGGGGCGTTTGAGGATGAAACAATGGGACTCTGGGGATAAAACTCCCCGTCGTTGACTTGAATCAGTAAAATAATTTGAAAACAAAATTACGATACAATGTAATGTTATCAAAAGCTAAAAAAATATATTTTATTATATTGTTGTTTCCAGCTATTTTCACTGTTTTTATTTTGTTTGATTCAATTCAAATAATATGTTAATTAAAAAAGATTCCTATTTATTTGTCAAGTATTGGCAAAAATGAAATTACCGTATATTTCCGCTGATAAGACGATAGTTGAATCATAGAAAAATGCCGCATCCCCCCACATCCGGTGTCATCTAATGATACATATACGAGAAAGATTACATAGAAATGTATATAAATTAATTAAAACCAATACAAAATACAACGAATCTCACTAGTGTATTTAAAATCCTCATATTTATTATCCAAGGGAAATGGCTCCTCAAGTACATCCTCACTTTCATTGTTGAGAAGCTCATCATTGTTCAGACTCATTCCGTACTTCCACGTAGTCGTATGCTGTCTGTACCGTTATATATATAACCATAAAACCTAGCGAGTCGATTTTTCTTCGTCCTCAGTATCCCATAACAAATCATCCTCAATGCCGCCCATAGCATTAGAAAACCCACACTTTTTGGTTTCACAAGCCCTTTATAAATAAGTCTGGGGTTATATTACATTACAGAAATGAGCTAAAACTATGAAGCTTTGACGAAAATTTAGAGCTCGTCTTATCTGAAGGTCGTTTCATGGACAGACGTTTTTGGAACTGATAATAAACTTCATTGTCAAAAAACCACGTGGAGGACAATAAAATAATTTACTAATTTACTCTCCGGAAGCAAGCAAGGGACCAACCTATCAATACCGATCAGGGGCCCATGGGCAGAGACGATTTTAAGATTTCAACATACTCCTAACGATTTTAAAAAAATTGTTCGACACGTGTTATAGTATTAACAAATTCCAACTAAATATTGTATTTAAAAAACATATAAAAATTCATTTCACAAGAACATATTATTATCAAACTATAAATCATTCGTAAAGTATTGTTGATAAATCGTAACTATTAAATAACACTAAATTCCCTAATAATTGTATCAATTAATGCCGTCTCTAGCAAGAACCTAACGAGTCTTTATGAAACAATCCACCTCTACCCGAAGGAAAACCGGAGAAAAACCTGGGCCAGGATGGGTATTTTTTTTCGTTCTCAAAACCTTGATTTTTTCATTCATACATTTGAAACAATAATTTTTATCTGTTCTTCGGAGTTCACAATGCACGTATTTTCTGCCCTGAGAAACGTACCAAAACAATCCCACTCGGATATGAGACAATTCTAGAACGATTTACTGTGATAAATTTTATGAAAATTATTACTCCCGTTCTAGAGGAAATATCCAGAAATGTGTAAACAATTATTGCTTGATAAAAGAGAAAACTGCATCTCTATGATGTGAATTGGATGATGAGAAACGAGGAAAGCATTGAAGTGTGTTATACGTATCTAAATAATAATAATAAAAAAAAAAAAATAATAACCAAAGAAACTTTCGGGACTATCATTGGTGATTGCACACAGTTGATCCAAAATGATTACAAAACTTCACAAGACAACATGGGAAAAATAATTCATCTGGGTATTGCAAAATCACTGAACTGCATTAAGAATCCCATACCACCATCAGTATAAACCTCAACCAGTCGTACAAGACGATTTAAAGTGAAATATTTTGTACTGGGACAGAAGCATTCTCGGTGATCTAACAGCAATTCACAACAGACCTGATATCATCCTTCGGAAAAGAATAGAATCAAAATTGTATATCATCGGTTTTGCTATCGTAAATTACATCTAGAAAAAACATAGAACACAAAATATCAAAATACCAAAAACTAGCCTTTGAAGTAAAAAACCTCTGGAATGTTCAAGAAGTGATCATAGTGCCTATCATTTTATATATCCCCAATCCCTGGTCGACTCCATTAAAAAACTCAAAATCAACACCAATAAAATAAGTAGATTGCAACACAGCGTCCTTCTGTCCTCAGCCCACATTACCAGAAAGTTCTTGGTCCTGAAATAGATTCTTCCTCCAAAGAACTTGATTTAATAATCCACTGCTGAGAGAAAAACCAACACAAGTTGAGAGAGCTAAATGAATAATAATAATAATAATAATAATAATAAAAATAATAATAAAACCCCGAGTGGTGGCGGGGCGACCTGGAGAATAGCACCACGGGATCTCCCCTTTTGTCGTAGGAGGCGTGTACTCGGAGCAACTGACCGTCGTCCTTTTGTCCCTCAGTGTTTCCTTTCAAGTTAGTTAGGCAACGTTAAAATTATCCCCTTAGTGATATCTGTCGAAGATATTGTATCGAAGAGGTTTCCGAATAATTTGGAAACGCCAGGACTCCAGAAGAATATTATGAAGGTTGCACAAAAAGCTGTCCTCCTGCAGACATGTCACATCGTCCGAAAATTTTTGAATTAATTAATAACATCATACACGCTAGGATGAATTTTTTTTTCTGTATCGATAATACCCAATCCTAATACCATCTATGGAAAGGGTGAATGTCTCCAGTTTCTACTGAGAAATAATCCATAAAATTAATAATAATAATAATAATAATAATTGAATTTTTATTTCCAGTTTTCCATGTGTCTTATAGGTGTATGATTACAAGGTTTTACACACGTATTATCTTTACAAATGAATTTCCCAACATGAATTTACATACAACATGAATTTACAAAACATGAATTTACAAAACATGAATTTACAAAACATGAAATAAACAAACTTAATAATAAGAAGAAGAATGAATTGTTAAAAAAAGAAGTTACAAACTGCGTATGACCACGTGGAGGACAAGAGCCTAGCGAGTCTGCATAAAAAATTAGCCTCTACCCGAAGGGAAAGTGGAGAAAAACCCAGTCCAGGATAGGGGCTGGAGAGAAAAGTGTTAATCTGTGAATCGCTAATTAACGAAGGAAACATCTTGTTTAACTTAGAAGTTAATTCTAAAACTATTTTTGTCATTTTGTCCCCACACGTTGGTGTTGGTGCCCAGTGTGTGCCTCGCCCTGCCCCTATTGATTTCGCTGCGGGGAGACGCGCGGCGCCCGTCTTCTGTCGGTGGCTGCTGTTGGCCTCCGGTGAATCCCCTTCTGCGTCATGCGACGAAGGCGGCGGCGGCGGCGGCGGCGGCGGCGGCGGCGGCGAGGACGTCAATGGGATTTTGGTGCGTAGAGAGCTATCATCGTCATCATTTTAATCGTCGTCGTCATGTGGAATTAGTACAGAAATCATTACGTCCATCCGCCATGAACAAAGAACTAAAAAAACTTTGTGGCAAAATTCGTGTACGTAATAACGGTGTAACTGCTCCTTTTAAGGTTAGGTTAGGTTAGGTAGATTAAAATTCATTAAAATATCTTAAATAAAGAGAGTAACATGTACTTATTGTGATTTCAACTTGAAATTCATTCGTCACCTGCAATTTAAATAAAATAATTGCAATTATAATTGATGTTGAAATACATTGCGTCTTATGGAGAAAGTACTTATTTTCGAAAAAGACCAACTTTTAAATCAGAAAGTGACGGAAGTTTACTTCGATTTGTGTTAAATTTCCTGCAGTATTTTTACATCACTTCTATCTACACGTCATTGGACATTAAAAACAAGTTATTTAAATTTTTCTGAGACGAGATGCATACATCATCATCGGACACTACAAAAACAATATTTTTTTTTTTCTTTTTTTCCGAGGTGTGATGAATGGATCGCGAAATCGTTCCGCTCGGCCGCGACGTGTTTTACTTTTGCTCTTGAGTCTCTCTACAAACGAGTCACGAGACTGTTTGTAAAGTATTATTAATTGATAGATACAAATTAATTCATTTTTCCTTTTCACTATAATTTATTTTGTGTTTCGAAGTAATTAGAATAATAATAAAGAAAGCAATTATACATCTCAGTGGTTTGCTTGACCTGGCTAAGTGCTGGTCCCATCTTTGGCTCCTTAAGTATCATTCTTATGTCACGCGGACTTCAATTCCACTTTCGAGTTTCAGTGGCGTCCCTCAAGGTTCGATCTTAAGTCTCGTTTTGGGGAAAGAAACGAAAAACTTTAAAGGAATTCGGTTCAAAATCATCTGACCGAGGGCTACTTCAGTGTTACGTCCGATGAAGCTTAACGGTTGTCGCCTTCTGAGTCGCTATTTCCAGAGGACAGCCCTCTCCCATCTTTTTTATCATTATTATTCATAACGTTATTTTAAAACAATTGGAGTAATAATACTCGTAACAATTGTACACCTCCGTGATTTGACAAACTTGGAGTTAGTGCTTGCTTCGTCCCACCTTAACTCTTCTTCAGTCTTTCTACAAACTCTGATGAATCATAATGAACGTAAGCTTACAATTTAATCAATGAATGTTTCGTTTCAATCAGTTGAGGACATGCGTCATGCGAATTCACACAAAAGTCCTCGGGGAAGGATTAGCTCCTCAGCCACCTGTTATGACAAGTCAAACACGACATGATTACGGAGAATATTCTGGGCATGTTTTACAAACGAATATCACTCATAAGAAGGGATTATACATACTGATGAATTATTACATAACAAAATTAATTACTTTTTTGATATTTTATTATGTTGCGTTCTGATCCACTTGTTAGTCTTGTACTAATACATTTAATTTCCAAATTTAAGTAATCATGCAGATCTTTATTTTGTTAAATTTTAATTTTTCGAAAAAAAGTTTTAAAAGTTAAAAAAAAATTAAGTTGCTATGTTCCTTACATTAGCTAAAGTTATCTGATTTATTGCGCCCACATATTTTTAAAGTTTTAAGACGCCTTACGCACAAATTTACATCCTGTGTGGAATACATTTTCTTTATCTACACATGTCTTTATATACTGTTTTTTTTTAAATAAATAACTTAGTTTTACGCCGCTTTTATTATTAATTATTATTTTAATTATAATGATGACAGTAATGATGACTCGACCGTTATATTCTTTGGTTTAGTTTCCTTTATCAGGATTCGGTCACGATGTTAAATAAACATATTTTTCCAGCCAACGTTTCGATTTTAATCCAAAATCTTCGTCAGGGCCTTTAACTATTAATTAATAATGATTACAAATTTTATCTTTAAGATCTAAATGTCATACATTTGGAAATGATGTATTTACATATTTTTTATTACTTGAACATCACTCCATTAACCTCCATTTCCCTTGTTTACATCACGGTTTTTTGGTCCAGCGCACAACTGTCGTTCATACTGCACCAACCGTCACTCGGTACTCTCATTACCAACTTTACAGTTGTTAATATTGCCAACACATTTTCATTTTCGCTACTTTTCGAGGCAATGAAAATAATAACCAAACATCCATCATGAGGGTAAAGATAACATTGAAAATGAGGTCTCAGTTAATATTTTGATAATTACTATCAAAACAAACGATTTGGCATTTGTTCAAAGTCATCTCCCTATAAGAGAGCTGATGGAATTTGAAGAAGCGGAAGCAAAGCGATTCCTGGCGGAAAATAACTTTAATCCGAACGTTAAATGGCAGGAAGATAAATTAACGTTCATTGTCCTTTAATGAGTTTTAAATTTGAGAAAAATACGAAGATAATTGTTTGCGCAAGACGAATTATATCAAATCTTGTGAATTTATAATGAATTTTCCTGTAGCTGCACACTGTTTCCTACCTTTTAAATTAAGGATTTACAAAGATGAACTTTCAGTTTTGAAGCAATGTTTGAAACATGGACTCTCTTGCAGGTAATGACCTGCAGTAAAAACAATCAGAGTGAATGTTCAGTTGTGTTTCAGAAGAAGTTGTATTTTGCTCTGATTACATAAATGGCACATTACAACAACCATTACAATAGTAATTACAACCTCTTGAATTATTGTAAAATTTACTATATTTTGGAACTAGAAAATCTATTAATTTGATCTAAATGGAATTAAAAATTGGACTCTTTTGTAAATCAAGTTTAAAAACAGGAACTTGCTTCTGTTGTAGAAATAAAATTAATTATTCAGTTGTACTTTTTGGTATGTGTTTGTGTCGATTAATTTAGTTGAAACAGTAATTATTATCGCAGTATGATGTTTCAGTGTGTTCTATATTCGATGTTCTAATGTTGTCCAATTCTCCCATCTCATTACGCTCTATATATTTCATATTTCTTTTTAACATATTTCAGCTCTCTTGTATATACTGAGTCGACAATATAATGATTTTGAGTACATATAGTTTCATAGAAAATGAAAATTAGTACGCACGAAATTTAAAGCATCCACACGCATATTTAGGAGTCGTGTTGTTCAGTGCGTTGAGCGCTGTATTGCTCGCTGGATGGCCGAGGTTCCAGGATTTTCAATCACTCCTCAACATCCAGACTGACTCCCAGACCTACTCAGCCTGCCGTTAAATGAGTACCAGGGTCTATCCTTGGATCAAACCGGTCGGAGCGAGCTGCTGGCGACATTTTCTTCTAGTGCCGAGGACAAGTCATTGCGGTACTCCACCCTCCGCGAATTCCTTGGGTACCTTCGGGGTCTGTGGTTGGACAGTTCGGCTCGCATTTCTTATATTTCATTTTCATTTTTTCTTTTCATTGTATCGCCTCCGTCGCTCGAGAAGACGCTTCGAACTCTGAGCCCCACAGACACATTTTGGTGATCGGGTGACGCGTGGCGTAACGGTGCGCTCACCACCTCTCATTTACGTGAACTTTGATCTGACGCCAATTTGATTTCAATGGCAGAGGGGGTCTGAAGCCGGGTTTCCGCGGATTCTCTCATTTCCCATTATTTTTATCATCATATCTTATTTTTGAATATATATATATATATATATNGTATGTATGTAAGGACGTTTGTTTGTCCGTCCTTTATAGTTTAACTGAATCAGTTAAATTCAGTGTTTGTCTTTTTGTACGTTTCCTTTGTTGTATTCAAATTTTGAAATAAATGAAAGTGAAAATTTAATATCATGAAAGTAGATAAATTAGTTTAAAATATTATACAAGAACCTTAGATAATACCGGGCAAAGTGATCTAAAAAATCTAGGTTTGTTAAAAGGTTTGCTAACTGCAGAATATCCAACAGTAAGTGTTTTAAGTTTCTTCTTTAATCCCGGGCGACGCCGTGTGGTTCTCCCGGTATTAAAATAAAAATCATAACAATGTCGTAGTAATTTTAAAACTTTACGGACATTGTAACTTGATAAATAATTTCAATTCTTTTCCGAAACATGATAAGTAAATCGTAAAATGTCCTGTCGTGCAGAGATCGAGATCGTTGAATAACCAGAAGCGAGCATGGGATACGGGTCGGGAGGTCCCCTTATATCTATCAAATTACTTGGAATCTGATCGCATTCGTGTGAACGAAGAAGTGACAAAAGATACGTGCCTCTCTATCTTGCAATGGTAAGATTACACAACAGGCGGCCACTATATCGAGAAAACAGCGTTTCATTGTTGTTTGCACTGAAGATCCATTGTTTTCCTCCTGGGTGTTTACTGTGCGCGATCAAAGTCGGAACTCAATTTTGTATCTCGTAACAAATAAAGTATTATTACAAAGATTAATTTTGGAAATGGGATTGTTCGTAATCTTACCTTACACAAATGTATCATTTCTTATATACTTTTTTATTGTTGGCCAGACCCTTTCGACAGAACATCGGTCATCGTTAGACACTGGCAATGCTGGAGTGTGTTGCCGATAGATAGACATTCAAATTTCAAAGTACGAAAATATTAATGAATTAGCATCCTAATGATTCGTGTATCATAAACCTCGTCGAGGTGCAGCAAAACAAGATGTCTGCCTTCTTCGTCATTCGTTTGATACAATATGGCCGCTTCCTGAATTATAGAACTTGGCGAAAGCTATTAGAGATAAGTGACTACAACATCTGTCTCAGCAGAAAAAAAAAGTATATTGAGTGGAAAGACAGGCACAACACTTCTCCCATCCATGCACCAGCGACGTCTGCGTGACTCCTGCTTTTTTATTGGTGGAGAACGAGAATCGTGTCGGTGTTCCTCCAATGAAATATCGTTCTATTACGTAGCTCTTCTACGAGAGGAACAAACAACGGGGGTTTTCCGTTCCGAAAAAAAAACAACACATTGTGCTGCTCGACGACGGAGGAGGAGGAGAAGGAGAAAGGAGGAGGAAGGAGGAGGAGGAAGGAGGAGGAGTTCTGCCTGCGATGGAGGTGGATTAGGAGTCGGAAGCGCCCTCCATTTCCATGGTTCAGTCGCAACCAGATGGAGGCGAATCGCTTTCTGGAGGGATTTGAATACGCGCTGCGCTCTAGTGGGGACTGCTCCTAAATACGAAACGAGGATTCATGATGACAAGGATTTTCCATTTGACGGAGTTCTCTCCAACACGCCGAAAATAATTAAATATTTAAAGCAAAGGTTTACATTTGCATAAATGGACGCAATTAATACATGCGTTTATCGATTTTAGCTCTTAAATCACACCTCGCCCAAAGGTGAAGTTGGGGGGGGGGAGAGAGAGAGAGTTATTATTTTATTATTTATTTATTTTATGTTTTTTTGTGAAGTTCAACCCACGAGATCTGCTCTTCCACCTAACTGTTTGACTTGGGTAAAGGGAATTGGGACGGAAAGATGTTAGAAGGGGTAACATATGGTACCGAATTGACATTTGTCTGGAGTAGGCGAGGGAAACCCCAGCTGAAAACTTCATCTAGTTCGGCCGAGCAGGGTGTGAACCCACGCCCTACCGCTCAGCGAGATCATGGAAGCGATGACGCTTCCACTAGACCACCGCTGTCGGTCAACCACTCCCCCCCTTCAGCTGAATCCTCGAACCCCCAAAAGCAAATCAAGAAAGACAGTAAAAAGAATAGCAATAATAAGGGTATTCCGCAAGTAAGTGGCTTTGTTTCTGAAAGACAGCGCTGAAGTATTTTATTTTTAGTATAGGATATTTCAACCTGTTGATATCTATCTTTTAAATAAGAAGTTAGCCATTGATGTGGAAGTCCACGAATGCCTAGAGAATGCAATTTGGAAAGCAGAATTCCGTGATCGATGACATCGAAAGCTTTGGATAAGTCAAGAAAAAC
>NNCF01126313.1:540098-554502 GCA_002313205.1 Laupala kohalensis
CATCTATGCCTGTTAAAGATTTGTTTTTTAAGGAGATGATGATTCCCATGACTTCACTGGCGTTAGTTTCGGAAGTGAACATAGAATTGGGTAAGTGGGTGGATATAATTGGAGGAAATTGATTTGGATATATTCAGTTCGTTATTTTACAGAATCACATAAATAAAATAATCATAGAAAATATATTCACTTTGGAGGGAAGTGTTTATTTTCAAGATAACTTTGATGTTTAAGCAACAATAATCAGGCATAGAGTAGAAAACTTAAAAATTAATGTTAGTCCGACTTAAAAATGGTTCAAAGAAGTTAAATACATTTATCTATATCTAGTTACATATTGGTTGGTTTCAGTTCTAGGACGTGAAGCAAGACGATACGGTTTATTTCACTCAGAACAATTTTTGACAACGATCTCTAAAGAATTTAAATGCATAATGTAGTCATATGGAACAATTTCGATGAATAATTGCATATTATATGCGATACAAATTTGACATACAAAAAGAAAGTTTATCAGAAAAAAGGTAGGAACAATACCAAATTGTAATGACGTACGTCATACAGTTTCAGTAGAAAGCAATGAAAATTCTCGAAGAATTATCTTTTCGTAAATAACCTCGACTGATGTCATACGTACTGAGCTACTTATCATTATAATCTTCTCCCATGGTTTACTATCCATTATCTATCATTAATAATTCTATCCATTGCCATAATCTCCATACAGACAACGGGTAATGATATTCTTTCTCGTAAATGTGCAAATGCTAATTTTCCTTAATGCATACAGATGTAGAAGGAATACCATTTCAACTGAGATGTGCGTTCTATGTAACTCACTTAGCATCCACGGATTGCGCCTCTTGCTTAATGGAGCTCCGCAAATCAATTATCCTTGTGGGATCACGAACGCTGTTGATCTAATGCGTCTGCGGGATCAATCTTTTTGTTTAACCAAATGTAATAGTGGGACAGCGAAACGATGTAATCTGGAACACCAGTGTTACCCATTTATCAGTGAAACATAACTGTACTTCCAGTGTGTTTGTGTGTGTGAGTGTGTGTGAGTGTGTGTGAGTGTGTGTGTGTGTGTGTGTGTGTACAATAGAACCCTTCTTAACCGGTACAGAGACTCTGCCCGGTTAATCAAGAATACCCGTAAAAAATCAATTTTCGTCAAAAATCAATAGAAGACTGGTTAATATACCCATATTAAATCGTAACTTAGAATGTTTTCCTGAGCCTTTTTATATTTCCTGTAATATACATAGATAAACGAACACGGAAGATTTCAGTCATAGAAAATAGACTCGGAATCAAACTGGCAAACTCCCTTCCCCCCCCCTCATAACACTCACACATTGCACATATAACGTCGTTTTACTTTCCAGGAACTTTTCAGCAAACAATCAATGTTTGAATCACTACCTGCCAGGTATTACACGCTGAAAGAGAAAAAAAAACTGGTCCACGGGATAAACCGGTTAACCCGAGTGCCGGTTGATCCGAAACCGGTTAAGAGGGGTCCTGCTGTATGTGTGTGTGGGTACTGCTTGTATGCCGAGAGAAGATTAGTGCATTTAAGCTAATTAGTGAATCACTTTCACCGTAAAACATCTCAAGAATAAAACACAAAGTTGCTTTCGAATATTAAATACAGTAAAATAAAAGTGAATTTTACTTCTACGTATTAATTAACATTTTACTGTGGTTCAATCAAATAATAATAAATAATATCTCATCTCATTTCCATACCTTTTTTTACCGAAAGATTAAAGAAATAATTTATCGTGAAAATGAAGAAAAAATGTCAGAGAATCCATTTTAGGATTTAAATGCAAACTAGGAATAGTTTCAGGGGGACTGGAAACATCAGGGATGAGAAACATGTTGTAGCAGCTGATTGATTGTATAAAATAATTATATTTTATCAAATATTTTTGTGGAGTTATTTTGATACTTCCGTCGAACCATACCAGATGTGATTAATTATCCTCAATGACCCGAACTCCATCGCCAATATACGCTCCGTCGATGACTTGTTCTCCCGTGACGCGTCAATCATTTACACCTTTGTCTGACGCGTGTATTGACTTGGACAGGAGCAGTTGATCAGTCCCTTAAGTCATTCTGTTCCCCATCCATTTAAGATCTACGTCCCTCTGAACCCATTAGAACGCCAGTGCTGCCAACCCCTGTGCGTGCACACGGCTGTTCGTTCCATTCCCTCTCCCCTCTTCACTCCCCCTCCCCCGACTACTTCCTGCTTCCGGATCTCTCTGTTGACCAAAGCGGAACTCCGCGAACTCCCCGCGTGGCGCGTTGGGACGCTGAGACGATGTCTTCCTTCCGGTCCCTGTACGGAATCCTTGCGTCTCTGTACACACCGTCCTGGGGGACTCCCCGGACGGAAATATCAGAGCTACCAACATCGTCAATACAACATTTCGTATACTCATCTTACTTTGCCTCGAGAAATTCAACTTCAGAAAGAAAAAATTACGACGGAAACCATGCAGTGTGTTTATTAGTTTATTGTATAATAGTCTCAGTAAAATACTTTGTTGTCCTCAACGTGGTCTTAGACAGTCTGAGACAGCTCTCTTCACAATAAATTATTATTTATTTATTTATTTATTTATTTATTTATTGTCAGTCTAATTGGCTTGATGTTGGTGCAGAGCTTGCACTCAATGTAGCCAACGCTTTTACTCTTCCATCGCCCACAAGTATAATGATATTTGAACGTCGTGTTATGTTGGCAAAGTCATTCGAATTACTGAAAACTTAAATCTATCACCAACCTCGGACACCAATTCAATTCACTTCCTCTGGCGGCGCTGTTCTGTTCTTTCTGCATCGAGCAAAGTGTGGAACGGAATATTACCTTGGGTCTTTGTTTGTTGTGTTATTAACTTGTATTTCTTTACTGGAAATAGTCGCTTTTGTGACTACTATTAATATTTATTTGGATATTACTTAAATTCATTACACGGCTTAGAGAATACGCTCCTATCTCGTCTCAAAACTGCTACATATCTATTTGCAAATTGTTGTTCGATCCACCGAAAGAAACTGTAGAGATATTAACTCGCTACAGACATTCAGTTCTCACCGAAAAAAATGATGACAATGATTAATGACTAATGGATGAGTGGACGAAGAAGATGTGGATACGGAAGAGAGGATTATTTAGAAGCATTACGGAAACACGGGGAGATGAGAATTAGAAATTGGACGGAATTCAATAGGAACAGAGAGAGTATAGAAACTATTTGTGGAATACTCACGATACGAGACGCAACTGAGATTCAATTAAGAAGAAACAAATGCGTTTAAACAAAACCAATACTATTAGCAAGAATGAAAAATGGAAAGGCAAATGCCAAGCAATTATAGAACAAAACCCCGATTGTAACTATGTTGGGTTTGGTTAGGTCAGGTTGTGAAATTAGAAATCAGGTAGTAAATGTAAATAAAGAACGAAGCAATGAACTTAGAGAAATTAACAATTCGTGAAATCCACGTTTTAAATGGTAATTTCTCATTAAACTCGTAACATTAATAAAATCATCCGACAAAGATTCCAAAGGAATTGGTCGTTTTCAATACCACTCAGATTGCAATCTTTTCGTCCCCAATATAATTCCGACTATACAAGATAGCTCTGCTAATGTCGAATGAAATTGAACAATTTTGACTGAAAAAACAACAACATAACATTTTCAGAATTGGTAGTCGCACTTAGGTCAGTAAATAGTGAAGCAAACGTTAAATTTCAAAATGCTCTTTTCTTACAGCCACGCTGATCACAATGTACCTCTCATACGAAAAAAATTTCTGAAAATTTAACTCGAATTTGAAGCCACATTCTGGAGACGCCCTATTTCATCGAAGACACAAGTTTTTTCACCGAGTTTTTTAATACTCAGTATCTCTTTACACTCCATTTAAAAAATATATATTTTGGTAACTTGTCTACCGACACTGCCACTATAAGATTTGTTGTACATATGTTCATTTTATGCTTGCATATTACACGTAACTAATATAAATGTACTTATACGTATGATCATATTCTGAAAGATGTTATAATACATAGTTGCGATTTGAAAATAATATTTTCCGAATAATGTATATTTTATGATAACATGTAATTCTGAAATAATTTTTTTGTGTTTTATTAAATAGAAATTTGTTGATATTCTGTTAATACTATAACATGTACAGAACTACTTTTATTCTTACGAGTTCAGTGCTGGAATGTTTTAAATGCTTAGCCTCCGCTTTAGTGCCCCAGAGGGTCAGAATTGATGAGACGGTCCCATGCTAACCTCTGGAGACTAAATTACTTTACCGTGCTCCACGTGGACATGCTTCTTTGACAATCAATTTATTATTTCATCATAATGCATACTTGTGTCAGCGTTCCCGCTCCTACCCCGTAGTAGCGAACGCGAATCTTCTACTTGTTATCTCTATTTCTCTCCTTTTCTCTAATTCTTCTTTTCAACGACTCTAGTCAATGCGTAACATAATTTGCTTTGTAGTATTTGAAAATGGGAAATGTAGCTTAGTGCTATTGAAGCTTTACTGCATTGAGCGACAGGAGGTAGGAGGGTAGAATGGTAGGAGTATAGGCGGGCCGCTTAGCTCGGTTTACCAACAACAACTTGGCCCGCGTGGAGGTGTTATTGCCATTACTTAGTAATATGGTAATATATGTGTCGAATGGACACGAACCGTCTACCACACCAACCTCTCTGGCATCAACGACCCACCCAATGGAGAATCCAACGAACGGCACCGAAGAAAACATGGCTAAAACAGGTCGAAGATGACATCAGAAATCGCCGTATAAATCTCGACGAGGCCAGGGCAACTGCCAACGACCGTCATGCATGGAAACGAGTTGAGAAGGAGATCCGACAACCATTGGCACCCACAGCAGCGTATGGGCTCAGGAGCCGATCCAGACCTAACGCCAAATAGGATCAAAGAAGAGAAGGAGAAAAAGAAGAAGAATATGGCAAGAGTCAGCTATACTAAGAGCAGCAGGAGATTGATGGAAGAACTTTTCAATCGTCACAGCTATATGAATAGGAACGTTGGTGTGAAAAACCAGAAATTATTTACTGGAACCCCCGTCGGGAATTGAACCCGAGATGACGTCATAGTGAGCAAGAGAGCTAACAAGACAATTGAACGATACTTGTAACGTACATGATTATATTTTAAAGGTTTTTTAAGATTTTTTCCTTCCCTAGCACATATATTAAATTTCGTTTTAGCACCATCCCATGCATCCGAGCTTGCCTTTGGTAATGATTTCGAAGTAGGATTTATCGGATGCAGGTTTGATCTCGAACTGACCACCTCTCATGAATACACGCCTCCGACTGACGTGGGGTCCGCAAGTGCAACTGTGGCTTGGGAACAGAAATTGGCCGTCTCCGACGCCTAATTAGGCGTGTAACTGCTCCTGCTTCTATCCAACACATCTCCGCCCCCCAAACCTCGATGCAACCCCGCCTCACCAATCAACCCTCGTTGAGGGGGATGGGGGGGTGAAGTGAGAGAGGCCGGCCTCACTATGGGTGTCCGACGGACCCTAGGATTCAATTAACCTGAGTGAAGGGTTGGGGGGGGAGGAGGGAAGGAAGACTATTTAGACGTCTGCCGCCTCCGAAATCCAAAGTCCCACCTCCGCTGTCGTGCTGATTACTCGACGTGTTGTCTCAGTGTCTGTCTGGGCGCGGTTGGTCTCTGGGTCAACGCTGGTGCTTCGTAGAAGGGCTTGAAACGCAGACGCTCTGAGACGAGTAAAAATTATTACAAATAGAGTAGACTAACAAATGCGTATATTTCTTTCCCGTGTACCCTCTCTACACGTGGAGAAGATATGTGATAACTTCCGATCAGATGAATATGGCGACGAGTTGGGAATCGAACTCGAGACTCCTGCATTGATCGCAAAGGTGTTAACCACTGCACCACCCGTTCGCCTTCCACAACTGTACATCATTTCCAACCAGTCCTAAACTCCACTCGTACTACACCACCAGCTGTGTACACTTAAGTACCGGTTTCACGCGTACCTACGTGCTTAGGTGGGTTATGCATATATTTCTCCCGTGTACCTACACGTGGAGAATGTATGAGATAACTTCCGGTCAGATGAATCGATTTCCGGGTTCGATTTCCGACTCGTCGACATTTTCATAAAAAAAGTGAAAGAAAATGAACCCGTATAGAGATTCCACTGTCTCAAAGATTTTCAAACATTTTGGAACCTCTTTGAACGCAGTGCAATAAAAATGAAAACGGAATTTTCGAAATAAATATACGTGATATATAGGAGTAGTAAATGTCATTGATCCATAGCCAAATACGCAAGTTCGCGGTGCATTGATCTTGAGTTTTTTTTTACTTTTTTCTTATATATTGCACGAAAATAAACTCTAATGTTCCATTAAACTTCTTTGACGCAACAGCATTTACAATTCAATTTGAATTTGTATGCATTCAAATTGTTACAATGTGAGATAACAACTTGTCAGAACAGCAGTAAATTGAGTGGAATGATAGTTCATTTTTTTTTTGAACTGTTATGAAGTACAGAAGAACAGAAATAATTGCAAACATTACTCTTTCAAAATAACAGATGCATACGTGATATTTATTTTAGTGCCTTACTATTAATTGTACTTTTAGTACAATGTGTAGGAGCCGCAGTCATTTACTCCTACATACACGCTCCATGAATTCAGAGAACGCATGTCAAAATCCGGCGTATGAACAAACGATACCGTCACCAAGAGTGATACGCTGTTGATTCTCAATATACATGTCAGCACGCTACCTGACTCACCTCGTGACAGTGCGCTACCGCTCTCAGCTCATGTCAGTGCGCTACCAGACTCAGCTAGTATCAGTGTGCACTCAACCAGCGTCAGTGTGATATCACGTCTCCGCTCTCAGCTCATAGTGATCAAGACTTCGCTGCCGACGCCGAACTCGTGAGTTAATACTCCTAACAAACAACAGTTCTCTTCAAGGAAGATCACGGACTTTACCAATTCGCGTGCCCCTGCTGTCATTGGGCATTAACTATTTCTACTGACCTTTGTCATACTACGGAAATAAACTAGTCCTGTTCACTTCTTGAAACTCACAACCTTTTAGTAATATTTATTTGTGGAACGGGGATTTATATATTCTTTCTCTTTCTCCACTTCTTCTCTCTTCTTCAATCCCCCCACTCAATAAAACATTACAAATGTTTCGTTCCTTATTTGGGTTTCCTTCATGTAGAACTGAAAAATAAACCTTTTTGGATTACAATATTAAACTCGAATGAGTGATAAATTACGGGATATTTTTTATTAAAAATAAAAAACACGAGATTTCGTTCTCTGTGTAGTTTATGAACGCACTCAGGGAAGCGAAGCGAAGGCGAACGCGTGGAATATATTCGTGTAAATTCTCTGCTCTTTCGCCGTCGACACTTTGCCGCAACTGCTTTCGCACTCCGCGTCTGCACCTGAGTCTAAGCAAAGTATAAGTTGCGACTGTGTCGCTCTCCTGCGCGCAAATTGTGAATTCCTGCCATCGAACAGCTCGAGTTGCCAGGTTACGAACAGAACGCACTTCGCGTTTCGCTTGTCATCTCATCTCCTGACAAAGAGCGATTTCACGAACACGTCCTGACACGAAGTCGTAATCTAGTTGGATATCGGTGAGACGATTCTAGAACTCATCTTTGAGAATAAATGAAAGATGTGGTGTTGTCTACTAGTAAAATATTTATTCAAAAGAAAGTACTTTCGCCAGCTTAACTGGCATCTTCAGTCTAAAATAAAACGAAATACAAAAAACATAAACAATAAGGAATAATACAAAGTACAAGAATTCATTGTAAAGTTTACAAAAATTTCAAATTTATTAAAATTATGAACATTTTTGAAAGTAATTAAAATATGATGAAGTTTTTAAGCGTACTGGAACAGAGTAACAAATTGGTGTAGATAAGAGAATCTTTGAATAAGAGATAAAAGTTATAACAAAATGAAAATACAAAAATACAACGTCGTAATCACCCTCTCTTCGTATATTTGAAAACATCCGCGGTAGACATGAGCAAATAATTCACTCAGATATTTTAGTACAAGAAGAACTACCTGTCATCGCCCGGATTTCGAACCGTAATTACTGAACATTCAAAATTATGAAAGAATGCATAACAACAACAACAAAATACATCAACATGCAAAGTAAAATTGTGCTGAAAATTGATATATTTCACCCTACAGGGGTATTTAAACACCAGTCAGTAGGTTTGAATTTTTGTATAATATTCTAGATTCGTCTCTTAGTTTCCATATTTCTCTACTTTCGTGTCATTAAATTAAATACCACGAAGAGAACCCAAAAAAAAGATTCAGTTTTTAGTATTGTATGACAAAAAATTTTTAAAATCCTGGCAGAAGAAAAATACACTTTACACATAATGCTTAATAAACAAAGCTCATAGTTAAGACCTTTGAATTCTTTGATTTTCATTTCACTTTCTTTTTGTTACGTACTTGAAAACATTGTTTTTCACAGTCATTATACGATTTTGCTTCTACGCTTCAGACAAGTTCAGTGGATTCTTTTTCCACATCACACAACGCAATTCAACTCTGGCGGACACATTAGTAAGTTTTACAGTCAACAGTCATGCGAGTCATGATTCACATCTACTGATTAGTTATAGTTGTTTATATGTTCTTGTAATTCATCAGTAATAACCAAGCGTTGTATTTTAATTGCAATAAACCCTAAGAAGTGTGCTTTGAAATTTGAAGTGATTTCATTAATTAGTTTTCCGAATTCCGAGCAACAGACGTTCCAAATATTTCACTTATATTAGTATTAGTAGTAATAATAAATTTATTGTCAAAAAGCAGTTACAAACTGCGTATGACCACGTGGAGGACAATAAACTAATTTACTCTCCGGAAGCGAGCAAGGGACCATCCCATCAATACCAATCAAGGGCCCTANCGGATTCAAAAGTTCCTAGATAAGATAAAAAGTTAGCTGCGAGTTATAATACATATATAATGTCAATATGTTTNATATGTTTGTAAATTTACATGTACAAGTTATTATCGAACTATAGATTATTCTGAGTATAGTGTTTCAAAATCATAAGAGTTGAAAAAAACCCACTAAATTCACGATTTATTGTTACTAAGGAGTTTAGTAACGAAGGAGATAAAATAAATCTACTCCTTTTACATCGATTTTCGTGTTCTAGAAAAAGGCTTTTCACAAAAGCTGTTTTCTTCTGTTGAATACCCACCCGGTAGAGGATGTTAAACTCTTGTTCTTTACATTCTCTCTATTGGATTATTCTGGAGCATTCGAGAGCCTATTTAAACTCCACAATTGCACAATATTCAGAAACATTGCAATTGCGTTCAATATATCAAACGTAGGGGAAGAGTTTTTATTATTACTCTCAGAGGGACGAATTAAGATCTAACGGAACAACTGCTATTTATCATTCGACTTTGATTCGACTACGCTCTATCTATAAAATATATAAAACAATGTTTGTAACGTATCTTAATTCTGCAAATTGTTTACGTATTAAGGTAAAAAAAGAGGTCATCACAAAATTCACATTCCCATCACTGACGAAACTGCAAGATTTCCAAGATTTCCTTCTTGCTTCCAACAGATGTTTTCGTAATAAAATATAGCACACACCTTTGACATTATACTATTTTATTGGTATAATAACAACGGGACGAGAGTTTCTTTTTATTGAAATCAACCAGGAAATAAATATGGATAAACGAATCCAAAATTTGAACTAATATTTTTCTTAACTATTCCGTTGTCGTAATACTATTGATACTATAATTAAAATGATTCTCATGAAATCGTGGTGACTCTTCTGGAAAATGCCACATCCATGCCACAAACAGGCATAAACTCACTCTCTTATTGTTTCTTGCCAACTCAATATTGCGTGAAAACAGGGAAAAACCTTATCTGCCGGCTTCTCCATAGTTCAGTACAGCTGGCGAGACGAACAGACTTCGCTTTGTAGCTGCCAAGACTTTGTCCTATATACTTTCCAAAAAGAACAGGAACAAACCTGAAATATTTTTAAGGAGAAAAAGTAAATACACACGTTAAGTTACTGTATTAAAGAAAAAATGCTTTATTATGGATTAACAATTATTTCTCTCGAATGAAATGTAGGAAATTATATATCATAAGTGTCAACTCAATATTGCACTGTTCCAAAGAATAAATATCAGGACGGAAGTGTTTTTATTTACAAATATATTTTCTCTTATGAGGTGTATTAAAAAGCATTACCTCCCTTCATTAATTTTTTATTATTATTTTGTCGAGTACCTTTTACAATACATCAACAACTGCAATTTTTGACTCCGACCGCAGGAAACGTTACTTCAAATTGTTTTATTAAATATTGCTTTATTTGTTGGTATTCTGTTAATACGATAACACGTGTCGAACTGTTTTTTTTATCGTTAGGAGTATGTTGAAATATTAAATCCAACTCTGCCTTAGGGCCCTTGATCGCAATTGATGGGATGGTCCTTTTCTTGCTTCCAGAGAGTAAATTAGTTTATTATCCTCCACGTGGTCGTACGGAATTTGTAACTGCTCTTTAAAAATAAATTTTATTTAATATCACGTAATTCAATAAATAGTTAAAAGGTTACGACCTTTTTACGGAGTTTTAATAATATTTTTATTTTTTTTAAGAACTCACTACGTCTCGACGTGGATTTACGCCGTCGTCAGGTGATCAAGTGAAATATTATTCGTCAAAAATAGGTCGTAAGATTTTAACTATCTATTTAATTAGAGTATAATAATTTTTAAAAATATAATATAATAAATTTATTGTCAAAAAAGCAGTTACAAACTGCGTATGACCACGTGGAGGACAATAAACTAATTAAGTCTCCGGAAGCAAGCAAGGGACGTATTCCATCAATTCCGATCAAGGGCCCTAAGACAGAGGCGGATTCAATTTTTCTTTGCATAAGTCCCTAGAAAAGATAAAAAGTTAGCTGCGAGTTATAAAACTAATAGAATGTCAATATGTTTGTAATTTTACGCAAAAAATTACATGTACAAGTTATTATCGAACTATAGATTATTCTGAGTATAGTGTTTAAAAATCATANAGATTTATTATTACAATAAACATGCCCCTAACATGCAAAGTCTAGAGAACCTGTATAAGAAATCCGCCTCTACCCGAAGGAGTACATAATGGACGTTAATAGTTGTAAAATTAATATCACGTAATTTGATAGAATGATTTAAGTCTCCCTCGTAAAAGTTCACCATCCGACCCAGAAACCAAACATTGGCTCAAAAAACAGATTTCACGAAGAAGAAAAAGAAGAAAGCATGAATTTCTTTACGCGAGTGACATAAAATTTAAATATCGTACTGACCCATCTGTACTGTACCCAAAGTTTGATAAATACCATCGCACAATAGGAAGATACGAAGAGTGTTCAATAAGCAATGCAACACATTTTCTCTCGAAGCAGGAATGGTTCAAATACACCATAATATTTCCCAAATCCATGGCTATAAAATCCTGTTTTTAATGTAAACTCTGTTCAATTCCATGACCTTGTGCCACCTTCATGTGAGAGCCTATATTCTGTCATGGTACTACTGTACAGGTCAGTGTCTGAGCCATGTTTTTGCTGCATCAATAACTTCCCCATCATTGCTTCATTCAAGGGTTTCCCAAACTGTGCTTCGAGGAACACCTCCCGTTCCTTGGAAAGTTAGGTTAGGTGTTCCGAAAAAAACAAAAAACTAATTGGTGCAGTCCAAATTTAACATTTTCTCGCAAATATTACACATTGCGATCATGTACGCATTTTATATGTTATGGTTATGTCATGTTACAAATACATATTTCTTCCGGTACCCCACACGTGGAGATTATATGTGATAACTTTCGGTCAAGTGAAAATGGCGACCAGCCGGGACTCGAACCCGGGTCCCTTGTTTTGATCGCAAAGGTGTTAACCGCTACACCACAACTGTTCACCATTTCCACCCAGACCTAAACCCCGGCAGACCGAGACACATCCCCATACAGGAGATAAGTGAACCAAGGGTTCGAGTCCCGGCTGGTCGCCATTATCTCTTGACCGACAGTTATCACATGATACAAATACTTAGTCGCAAAACACATTGACAGACATTGTTGTATCATATTACTCAGAAGTTCATGATGTCGCGAACCGGCGTTATCCCAAAAATATTAATTTATTTCCTAGGATACTGAGAGTTTTTTTCGTTTCAGAGTTTATATTAATCATTTGCGTTTTTTGTTTTTGAGATTATATTATTTTTTTGTTTACATTGTTTATATTAATTATTTACGTTCTTTGTTTCCGAATTGTCGCTCTTTTTATCAACTGAATAAATATTTCAGTTTAAAAGTATGTCGTTATTTAAACCTAAAAAAATGTATTACTACCAAACACTTAAATTTGGAACTCTACCTCCGTGTCAGAATGCTAGAACTAGAAAATTAATATTGAGTTGCGTTAAATTTTTAAAATTTCTAAGGTGTTTCGTCACTCAAAACGTTTGGGAAACCCTGCTGTAGTCCATCCTTTAGAGGGTCAAAACCCGAGGGGTGGCGCAGCTGGTAGTGTTGTCGCTCATCACTAAGTCATCCCGGGTTCGATTCCCGATGGGGGTCAGAAAATGTGTAGCTTTTCACATTAATATCAAAGAGCTGTGACTATTGAAAAGTCAACCTTCCTTCCTCTATCCAGCTCCAGTATCTAACTATTACTAACTACTTCTACTAACCCCTCACGTGGGCCAAGTTGTCGGTAAACCGGCTCACCTCCTGACAATAGTACCCCTATCGCCCCAACGTAGGTAAGCATTTCCCATTTACAAAGACAACAATATAGTGGGTCAAAGAGATGGAAGACACAAATGCGAGAGTCGGGTTATTCCAAGGGCGGTCGAGGAGAACACCTGAGTTGTGTGATGTTCTTCCGGGTGCCTTGCGTTGTCTTGGAGAAGGAGCACTGTGTTCGCGAACCAAGTGCAACACTTTGAATGCGCTAACCAGTGGACAAGTGTGTCAGCACGTCAAGATGGGCAATGAGTAGTTTGAATCGACGAAAAAGAGTTCCAACATTGCACGCGTGGGAGATCAGACAGATTTCCTTCGCACAACGACTCGCCGCGCTTTTATCCAGTGTCAGGAGTCCGTAGACATTCTACAAACCCCTATGTTCTTTGCGTGGAACGCACATCAGTGGTAGATGCCATTTCAAAGACTGGTATTGCCGTCTACCGAGAGTTCATGGGAATATATGAAATGTCCGTGGAGAGGTTTAGTATGTCCCCATCAAAATTCCAATATCTTTGTTCCAAAATTGACTGAGAAAAAAAATGTGTTGCATTAATTTTTGAACCCTTTCGTACATTTTTGAAAACCAAACTAATCTACGGACATTTGGAAGAATACGTATGTGAAGTAGCCATGATCAAGCAGACCATTGGATTGTGGAAAATTTAACTGATAGGTAGCATTAATAGATTGAAATAGAAAGGGGACACTATATAGCAAATGGAACCCTGTAGATACAATTGAGGAAGGCAAAATAAAAAATTCTACTACAATTGAACAATTGAACATAGTATAAATATATACATGATTGGGTAGTTTCTGCTTTCTTGTTAACATATTTTGTATTTATATTTATGTTTAATATAATGTTCTGTTATGTTTCTTGTTATAATTTAAATCATCTGACGACGACTTAAAACAAAGCCGAAACATTGTGAGATCTTATCACAAAATATAAATATTGTTCGTCCACAAAAAGTCGCAAGTCATTGATTATTTATTTAACTAAATGAAAAATTTGAAATGCTACGTTACGACCCATTTCTAGTGACAGTTTATTTAAAATTATCTCTTCCAAGTGCATTGTGAATTTAAATCAAATACCCTGGTGATTGAACCGGTGAAGCACCACCTGATTGAAGTGTGCAACGGTTGGCGCAAATGACTGAAGCCTTTTGTCTCGCTCTCGACTGTCACATCACGCCGTCGTTGCGGTGCCCTCAGTAGCGGCTTCCGTGGGACATCAGAGGTCGGTGGGCAGGAGCGGGCTCTTTATGCGGGGCTAATTAACCAATTTAAGCTACTGGAATTAACTCTGGCGTCGCGGTGGCGTCGGTGCGTGTGGGATGTGGGCGTCCGCGGTATCAGGGTACGTATCCTGGCCCGGGTTTTACTCTCCGGGTAGTGGCGGATTTTCCTTGGGCGGGAATATCACTGTTTTATTAATCTCGAATTTTTCTG
>NNCF01126313.1:562914-582345 GCA_002313205.1 Laupala kohalensis
TAGTTGAGTCATTCGGCGAGTCCCATACGCGGGGAGAGTCATGTTGGCCCTCCCTAGTGCGTACCATCATTTTCTCTACCTGTACAAGTTTTTCGGGCTCCAAGGTCCATTGATGTTGACATGAGCCGTAAAGCCTCACAAAAAAAAATTGTCGAATACTAATTCTTTGCCAACTTATATTGTACACTAGTTTCTTTTAGATTTGTCACATTTACAGTAACATTTATTTTTAACTCTGTGTGATTCAGTAAAAACAATTTGGAAAATAGCCGCTGTGAGGTGTTTTTGGGTGACCTTAAAAACTACGTTCCAAATTCGAAAGTTCGTAGCTCCGCGATAGGCATTAAAAACACTTTAAACGTAACTACAGAAAAATCTACATCGAATTTCGAAAAAAGATATTGGAGGCCCGCAGGGAATAACCATGGAGAACACTTGTGCAGAATTTCGAGGCTGAATTTAGCTTTGAGTCTCAGGGATCGGCGAGAATATGAAAATACCTTAAGCGCTCAATAGAAAAACTAGTGATTCGTAAACGTTATCATAATACGTTTCTCCGTCTGCAGCATAGAGTGAGAAAAAACTCTTCAGTGAAAGGGTCAATTCTGGCGTGTTTTTCTCTATATTTTGGTCGTCTTCCAATTCTCTACTCGTGTTCAAAGTAGTGAGATGAACTATTACTGTGTTCTATTTCAAATTTGAAAGTAAAATAAATATTCAGAATATTATTTCAGAAATACGCATTATTATTAAGCTATACATTATTTGGAAAATATTGATTATAAAGTATTAAAATAACAGTAAATTTCAGATTTATTATTTCAATAGATGCTACCTCTAGACAAGACCACGGCAAGTCTGTATAAGAAATTCCGCCTCTACACGAAGGAAAACAGGAGAACAACCCGGGCCGGAGTAACGTCACCGAACTATTGCCAATGTTGAGTGCAGATAAATCTAAACTTATATGAATATTAAGACACAACACGCGCATGCAAGAAAGTTTTGATATTGTTATAAGAATGTAGAAAGTACTGCAGCAATGGCGTGATAAAGGACAAGACGAATTTAACTTTTATTAAAATCAATAAATTATTTTACATTATAGAAGCAGTGGTGCAGGAGGTAATTTTTAACCGCGGATTTTAAGACATTCAGTTTAATAACATATTTTATATTACTATGGAGGGAATTATATAGAAAGATTCCCAAATGATTTGGCACATTTTGACGCTTAGCGGTTAACACTCCAGGACGATGAATAGTATTCCCATTGCGAGTATTGTGTTCGTGAACAAGACAGTTTTGTATAAAATAGATAAGTTTTTGAAGTTAAGGGAAGTGGATGTTAGCAACTAGTTGCCAGGTGTGTTGTGTGTGCAAGATGAGAGCAAAGCCTTCATTATTATTTTAGTATCAAGTCACGAAGTACAGGAACAAGGAATTAAGTCTTCCCTCTACTCTTGGTTAATACACCTTCAAGGGGAGGGATTCATAAAATTCATGTACGTTACTATGAAATAAACGCAGGTGTTTCGAGCCTATTATAAAAGATGTTTGAGACAACAAACATAATTATTTAAACATATTCTCTTTTAGCTGCTCTACTTTGATGTACTGAGAACATTAATATACAAACACACTGAAAATTTTAAAAAAGTAATTTAAAAAATATCCTTTTCTTGGAAGTATTGTTTCGTTCTTGTATTAGGAAAGACGAAAAGAAAATTGAGTAATGTATATTTTATTATGTATGTGGTGTCATAAATTAGGACACGTACCTAAGATGATGATGATGATGATAATAATAATAATAATATTGTCAAAAAAAAAACAGTACAAACTGCGTATGACACTGTAGAGGACAATTAATTTGCTCTTCAGAAGCAAAAGAGAGGGAACCTTCCATAAACTCATATCAAGGCTACTAAGGCTGAGAGAGATAAATATACTATAACAAAATGCATAATTCTCTGAGAGAAGTGATTCGGATGGCATAAACTATTTCATAAAAATGTAATAGAAAATTTCTTTTAAATAATTACTAAACGTTTCTTTAAAATGACGAAAATAGATCTTTTTAAGTTTTTAACGAGCAAAATAGTCATTTCTAACTCCTGTTGCATATTAATTTATAACAAACACTCTGAAAATTTAAAGAAAAGGAATTTAAAGAATATTTTTTTCTTGGAAGTATGATTACGTTTTATATTCGGAAGGACGAAAAAAATTGAGTAGACGTATTTTATCTTTTGTGGTGTCGTTAGACCATAATTTCGTGAGTTAGGAGACACACCTTAGATAATCATAAGAATAAAAAGAATAGTAAGGTGAATTTTACAGAGGTTTATGCCAGTGTCTAGTGTCCGCTTTTACCACCCTGTCTCGTGTTGATGGAACGGGTGTTCCAAACTTCCATCAACTTCCCCTTGTCGCACGTGGAACAGAAACCGCCCGCGGGGAAAACACAGGAAGTGCGCGGGAAGTGAAGTTACTTCCGTGCAATTTTCGCTTCGCTTCGGGTGCTCCTCTAGGTGTGTTCTGATTGTGTCGAGAAGTTGTTCGCAGAAGCGGTGGTCGGGCTAAAGGAGAATCTAATCTTGCAACAATGTATATCGATTTAAGCTTTCAAAACTGTTTACCCGCCTTTTAAGGTCGGACCAGTCAAATCACAGATATATACCATTTTTATTATAATTGTCTTACAATACAACTCTACGAATAATTATTAAAAACATATGATTTAATTTGTATCTGGCACTTAATAGAACAATACAAACACTACTAAGAAACTCGCTTTAGTAATTTGAAATACATTGGAGAATGTACGTACAAGTTCAATGGCGCCCGAGTTCAATGGTTTCCTGATTTATGCGTCACACTTCGGAAAAAGTGAAATGTCCTTTTTGTAATGTCCAGTGACATATGGATAAAAGTGATGTAAATATACTTTACTACGAATCAAACACGTTCTTTAGTTGTTATTTTTTTTGAAAATGAGTGTTTTATCCATAAAACGCGATGTCAACACCATCAATTATTTCATTCAAATGATCGGTGACGTATACTTTTCAAGTTGAAATCACAACAATGAGATGATGTTACTCTGTTTATTTATGGCAATTTAAGATTTATTTCTATGATTTAATTCTAACCTTAAACGTATATCGAGCGTATTTTGCTGTGAATAAATGACATACTACATATGAACCAGTTCTCATAACATAAAAATATAGTCTCCCTCAATAGCAATAAACTCCATTTACCTACAATAATGCACTCTCATTTTTTTTTCTCTACTCATTTCACCACTGCCAACCTGTGTACTCACTTTGTAACACAGTTTTTAAGGTTTTTCTTTAAGAGTTTATCAACCCCTACAATATGACGATCGAGAGGGGCCATTATTGTTTTACTTAACTACAAGTCTTTTTTCCACTTTCGGTGTTATTAAATATTTATTCCTGGAACCGAAGTTATATTAGACAGACAAGTCGTCAAAATGATGAGATTTGCCAGGTCAATTTGTACTCCTGAAGTAGATACGCTGTTAATGACAGGATGCGCTCAAAACGTAGCTTATGAGCTTACTCACTTCGGTTCTAGAAGTGATGAAGCAGAGCGGGTTTTCTGAGGGAATAAGGTAATGGCGTTGTAATCGAAAGCAAAGTGTTGCAGTATGTCATGTTAAAGTATATTGCATTACGATTTTAAAATTCGATTCTATATGTTAGATTTATGTGGATCATGTAAAATGTGAAATTTATCTTTTACATTAATACGCAAATTCTCTTTTTTTTCGTTCCTTTCTGCGCAATCGGACAGAACAAATCCACAAATCAAGTATTAATAATAATAATAATATTAATTTATTAGTCGGTTAGTGAGGAATACTCGGTGGCAGATAGAAAAGAATACATACATAATAAAATAATACGAAGTTAAAAAACAAATCATCAATATCTATAAAAATATCTATAAAATATATAATTTAAGAAATTAATTATTTACCTGAGACACAAACACATTTTCGCTTACAAACTGTTACTGAAACACACTCATACGTAATAAACACGCTTCAATATACACACATATGTCATTACTTCTCCTATACCCTTAGCGTAAATGGAATTGCTATAACATAAATAAAAGAAATTAACAACTATAAAAAATAAAACCAAACCAGGGTTGCTGAGAGCAATCATGTATACTTGTCTACTTTCACTCAGAGTATTTTCCATGCCCTTAGAATCCAATCACCTCACTACCCTTCACATATGATCGTATTTCGAAGAAGCAAGAAGACGGTTGCGGAAACATTTTAATTTTGTTTTCGTAAGTTCGAAAGTGTTGCTGCTGGTAAGTTATTCCACTTATTGAACTTGGAGCAAAAAAAGGTGAGGTTGTGATTTCATATTATTTTATATTTCACATTTTTCTTTCCGAAATAACAGCATTCAAAATTACTTAAAGAGACGCAACTAGACTTATTTATTTCGAATCGATGTAACTCGATTTAAGACAAATGAATTCACGGACGCGTCAGGTAATTAATGAACAATAAAAAATTTCGTAGTGTGTTCTTCGAAATGCTCTATTGTACGGTATCATGTACTATTCATAACTGTTATGATGTCCTGTTTATATTGTTAATGCTAAACATGAAACTGAGTAAAACTAGCCTACAAATAGATAATATGGGGTAAAGTAATATCTGGCATATCATTCAAGGTAAATGAAATAGTCTTGCCACACAATAGAGAATAGTTTTGAAATGTATTTGGTGTTTTCATAATATAAAAAAATAATATTATATATTGAGAAAGAAATTTTTTGAAATGTATATCGTCACAAAGGTATTCTCATTGATCGAGTTTCAACTCCTCCTCCAAGAAACCAAACTTATTTCCAGAATTTTAAAGCAGTTTTTCTCGTACGAATTGTAAAATCGCTGGAAACTCCGCAGCACCGGAACTTTGTGCAACAACTCAACTTCAAGAATTCACATTTTCCAATCAAATGATTCACAGCGTACTCTTCATGGATCTAAAGAAGAAACTTCCTCGGGATTCTGCGCCGATCCGCGATTTTTCCCCCCGCGAACTTCCAAGACCTCCAGTGTTCCCTTTTCAACGCGATATCCATAACGGAACGGCGTAACTCATTTCGCCTTCCTGCCTTCGACCAGAACCTTCGACCACGAGTCGGTCGCTTGCAGAAAGCAGTTTGCTATATATTCTCTTCCATTTCTCTCTCTCTCCCCCCACCCCACCCCTTTCACTCGTCTATAACTGCCTAAAGCGCCTAAAGCCCCCACTCAACGAGGAAACACATTTCGGTTTTGTTTGTTTGTTTTATTCGGGCATCACGACTATAGTTTAAGTTACGCTACACGATTTTTTTTCTTCTTTCACTTCGACCAGTGGCTATTGGCTGGATGGACGGAACGCTGAGTTTGTTCATGCAGCAACCGCTAAGCTTGGTTTCAAGTAGAATTCCATATTCTGATAAAAAGCTGGAATTATTTTTTAATGGAAAAAAAAATTTTGAAATCTGTTTTTTTTTTCATCTTCTTTCAATAACGCGAAGTTTGGGTTTGGAAGCTCTTTATTGTTCCATGTTTTATTCAGTGATTTTGAAAGATTTAAATATTGTGATGAAAAGATCAATATTGACTTTGAATAACTATTGATATGACGTTTCTCGGTATAAGATGTGTGTTAATAAATATTGCTAATGAATTCCTAAAAACATGCCAAACAGATCACACAGTATTCACATGGTGTGTCCGAATGGTGGGATCTAGACGACTGCAATAAATTATGACAAGTTCTAAAGTGTTTTACAATAATAAAGTCTTAAAATAGTATAATACGTGATGTGAAATCGCATGATTACGTGAAAATGAAAATATTTTGTATGTATGATTTCTATTTCATTACTATCTTATCTATAATAGAATAATTTTATAACATAATTTAATATGAATTATACAATATATAATTATATAGCAATTCATATATTTTGTTTGCATAAAAATTTTAAAAAATCATGCCTCTAGGACTGAGGTATATTAAGTAAAAAAGCAACCATCAGTTTTCATGAGATTTTATATTTCAAAGTTTTCAGTTTGTCCTCACAAAATTCGCTCCCCAAATGTTCCTTGAATATATAGTTACAACTTCTCTTCACTATTTAGCATTGCAAATACATAACCAAATTCATTTTTTGCAATATTGAAAGTTTAATGTTTACTCGTTCTTAAAGACATAAATTCTTAAAGACTAGATACTACGAGGAAATTGAAATAAAATATATGCACTGAGTGGTTATTATTTATAATAATAATAATTTATTAGTCTGCTAGTGAGCAATGTTCGGTGGCAGGTAGAAAAGAATACATTACACAATAATTATACAATAATGCGAAGTTAAAAAACAAATCATCATTATCTATAAAAAATATCTATAAAATACGCTCTCAAACGGAATAAAATGCTTAGAAAATTATTGCACATGGTTACAACGAGAAAGTAATTAGATTTAAGAAATTAATTATCTATATGAGGCTCATATGTGCGTATATTCACATACATACACAACATTTTCGCGTACGAACAGTTACAGAAACACACTCATACGTACATACAAACACGCTCAATATACACACATATGTCATTACTCCTCCTATACCCTTAGCGCAAAAGTAATTGCTATAACATAAATAAAAGAAATTAATAACTATAAAATAATAAAACCAAAACAGGGTTGATCAGAGCAATCATGTACACTTCACTATTACTATTCACTCTGAGCATTTTCTATACCCTTAGACTCCAATCACCTCACTACACTTCACTGCACTTCACATTTGTTCCTATTTCGACGAAGCGAGAAGACGGTTGCGGAAATATTTTTCTGTTTCTTACTCTATTTTTTTGGTAAGTTCGAAAATAAAAATTTATAGGCAATAATAAAAAGTTTTTATTCTTTACTTTTTAAAAAAATAAAAGCGTTTTACGCTCGAAANCATGTAGTGTCGGTATGAGTTCACCATTTACATGTTACAAATGCAGAATAGTTTTTTGCTTAAGTTTTAAAAGATTCATTTCGTTTTATGTTCATAAAAGAACAAAGAATGAAAGGAAGGAAAACCAAAAAAAAACTCTCCTTTATGACAAGCCAATAAAGTAAATATTGAATTTCCAATATTAAAACATTAGTGTGAAAATATTTGAAACGCTGAGCGGGATAAAATTAGAAGTTTGAACAAATAATGAAGATTGAAGCTATTAGATGAAGCAGGAGAGGAATATAATAGAACTGACAGGATGACGCAGCGAATGTGGTGATGAATTCATATTCGCTAAGCATATATTACAAAGCCTGCTTGCTCTGACGACTACAAAGACCGCGTCAGTCCTTTGACGGAGAACCTCTGAAGCCACGGCAAAGAGGAATATCGGAGAAGCGTGGCCAGGAACACAGAACGAACCAATACGTCATAATTTTATAACTGTATTTCTCTCGACTCGCTGTAACTGCGGAATTCATTGGAATTTCTCTTCAAAAGGGAATGCGCGGACAAATAAATCCCCTGCAACTCTTCGAAGGTTTGTGCCGCTTTCGACGAACAACTTTCCTCTAAGTACAAATCATTCGCTGAAGGATAAAAGTGAAAATTGTTTGCGATATTAATTCTATATTATATAAAAGGACATTTTTGAGGGAGAGACAAAATTATAACTATTAATTCACATTTTATGCAGCGAACCTTCAGACAAATTTATTGTCTTCCTCAGGACTAAAATAGTTACAAGGTTTATGATCATTTCATCTACTATGAGTGTAAAATTGCTCACTATCTACAATAATGTTTACAGACTTTAATACTCAAATCTATCATCTTTCACACATAGTTCTCCTCTCACTTCTTCATATCGATTTCCTTTTTCTACCACCCAGGGTAAAAACGGAAACGGTATTAATTCTATTAATAATAAGGAATTGGTCATAAATTAAAAGATTTATTGACTATGCCAACGTTTCGGTTAGTTTCTTTAACCATCATCAGGACTATAAAAGACATGACAGTATCTATTACCATCTCCATATTGCCATAATAATAAGAATTTTTTTCACAATTAACAACATTAACAAATTTAATGTTTTTTCATCTCTTATGATTTTTAAACACTATACTCAGAATAATCTATAGTTTGATAATAACTGGTACATGTAAATTTACAAACATATTTGCGTTAAATTACAAACATATTGACATTCTATTAGAATTATAACTCGCAGCCAACTTTTTATCTTATCTAGGAACTTTTGGTGAATTTTTTAAAATCCGCCTCTGCCTCAGGGCCCTTGATCGGAATTGATGGAATACGTCCGTTGCTTGCTTCCGGAGAGCAAATTAGTTTATTGTCCTCCACGTGGTCATACGCAGTGTGTAACTGCTTTTTTAGACAATAAATTTATTATTATCCAAGGAGTGTCTCCTAATCATGAAATTGTGGCCTAACTACACCACGTACAAAATATAAAAGCATCAACTCATTTTTTCGTCTTTCCTAATACAAGAACGAAATAATACTTCCGAGAAAAGGATATTTTTTTAATTACTTTTTTTTAATTTTCAGTGTGTTAGTGTATATTAATGTTCTCTGTACACCAAAGTAGAGCAGCTAAAAGAGAATATGTTTAAATAATTATATTTGTTGTCTCAAACATCATTTATAATAGGCTCGAAACACCTGCGTTTTTTTCCATAGTAACGTACATGAATTACCAGCTCGAAACACCTGGCAACTAGTTGCTATATTCCTCACCTCTTTCGACTTCAATTTTTAAACTTAAAAAACTCACCCCTCCAAAAAAATTTCCCTTATTTGGAGACGGAATTATTTTACCACACAATGATGATAATAATAAATTTATTGTCAAAAACAGTACAAACTGCGTATGGCCACGTGGAGGACAATAAACTAATATACTCTCCGGAAGCAAGCAAGGGACCATCCCATCAATTCCGATCAAGGGCCCTATTGCAGAAGCGGTTTCAAAAATTTCAGCAAAAGTTCCTGGATAAGATAAAAAGTTAGCTGCGAGTTATAAAACTAATAGAATGTCAATATGTTTGTAATTTTACGCAAAAAATTACATGTACAAGTTATTATCGAACTATAGATTATTCTGAGTATAGTGTTTAAAAATCATAAGAGTTGAAAAGAAAAAACACTAAATTCACGATTTATTGTTACAATAAACGCGCCCCTAAACAAAGCCTAGAGAACCTGTATAAGAAATCCGCCTCTACCCGAAGGAAAAACGGAGAAAAACCCGGGCCAGGATGGGGGATAAAGATCTCGAAGACCGTTTCATTAGTGTTTTGTAACAAAAAAATGATATCTTCACGTAATGAAACTTTATTCAAGAAATTGTGGATGTGATTATCATGTACCTCGTTACTAATATAATATAATGTAAAAAGAAAAAATAATGTTATTTGCATTACATAAAGCTTACGTTTCGTCCCATGTGTAGGATCTCATCAGAATTACAAAAATATCACATGACAATTCAATACATAGCTGTCATTAAATGATATAAAAGGCAAAGTGTACTTGCCTATCGTAACGAAATACTCGAAAGCTTTAGCATAAAGGTTGGAGGACAGGCGTTGTCTTTTACCATGTGATGGATTATGATAAGGGAAGAATCCTAAGTTAACTATGAAAAGAGGATGATTTATGAAATGTTTGAAATAATCAAAAATAATAATTGTGTAAGTAAAAGACTTGATACAGAACATGGGGCGACTCGTGGCGTAGTGCCTGAGGCGCTCGCCTCTGGGGACCGCCGGTTCAAACCCGATCCGATCCAAGTAGAATCCGAGATGGTGGACGGAGCGGAGGTTCGCAGCAGGTTTTCTCGGGGTGTCTCCCATTTCCCCTGCCTATCATTCCACCACAACATTCACTCTTAATCATTCACCCCCATGCCATTCATGAAATCACGCGCCTCGGGGAGGTGCGGTACGAAGGGCATCCGGCATCCAAGTATTCCCCAGCTAAAACCAATTGAAGCATCGTATATCCATACCCATTCTCTCCGACCCCACATGAAGTGGGAAAAAGCTAGGTTAAACACACAAAACATCTCAGTATAATATACAGTGGGCTTTTATACATTGGTTTCCCTTTTATATAATATATTTGATCCTAGCTTCTCAGTTTCAGTTCAGTACAAAGCGCTCATTCGTTTAAAAACCAGTACAAAAAAGAATGTCTGTCTTCTACCCTTTGGAGTATTTTGTTTCAATAGGTTGGTACTTCACTTTGTCATTTTTTATCATTTGATGACATGCTAAGTTTTGTATTATATTTTGAATTGTAACATAATATTTTTTGTAGCTCTGATGAGGTCCCGATACGTGGGACGAAGCGTAAGCTGTATGTAATACAAAGAATATAACAACATTCTCAAATTTATTATTTTTTCCCGATGGTCAATGTACGTTGCGTTGTACTCTATTCAAGAACACTTTCCATCCAAAAACGCTATGTTTTTAAGGTTTTTTGTGAATGTGTTGGAATGAGTGTCTGCTTGGAAAGAGGCTGAAAAGGGAATATTTTTTATCGTGAGCTCCTGTCCCGTTGCACCCACTGCCCTGAAGAGCCCACCACAAAGAGCTTTTAACTCAAACAGACCAAAAGACTCGAAATGCTAAGCTCTGATGATTCTTGGTGTGTAATATTGGATTCTAGACTGGAACATGTTCAAAGACATGATAAAATTCACATCTGTTTTCGGTTTATATGAAACTACCTGAAGTAGAGAGGATAATTTGCACACATATTTCAGGAAAGAAAAAATTATGGGATAAAGAATCTACCACATCACTTGGTATTTTTTGTGATAATAAACTTAGTACTTCCTATAAAATGCTTCTCAAAATACTCTTTCACCAGATAAGACACCATGAATGAACTTGCCCGCCGCTAGTCAAGCGTACATAGCAATTTATGAAACATTCAATAATTTGACCTATTCGGTAAATATCAAAATAAACATTCTTCAAAATAAAGCTACCTTCTGCTGTAGTGCTTCTACACTATAAAAGAATTTTTTGATTTTAATAAAAATTAACCCGTCTTGTACTTTATCACGCCATTGTTGTAGTACTATCAAAATATCTGACAACAATTTCAAAACTATTTTCTTGCATGCTAGTATTATGTAGTATTATTCATATAAATTTAGTTGCATATGTACCCAACCCTGGCACGGTTATGCACATTAATTCTGTTGCCCCATCCTGGCCCGGGTTTGTCTCCGATTTTCCTTCGGGTAGAGGCGGATTTTTTATAAAGACTCGCTAGGCTCTTGCCTAGAAACGGCATCAATTGATATAATTATTAGCGAATTTAGTGTTATTTAATAGTTACGAATTATCAAAAATGCTTTCTGAATGATTTATAACTTGTGAAATGACTTTTCTATGTTTTATTAAATACAATNGATTTATAACTTGTGAAATGACTTTTCTATGTTTTATTAAATACAATATTTTTTGGTACTTGTTAATACTATAACATGTGTCGAACTATTTGGAGTGTGTTGAAATGTTACATCCGTCTTCTCTGACTAAGGACCTATGATCGGAATTGATGGGATGGTCCTTTGCTTGCTTCCGGAGAGTAGATTAGTTTATTGTCCTCCACGTGGTCATACGCAGTTTGTAACTGTTTTTTTTTACAATAAAGTTCATTATTATTGTTATTATTATTAAACATTTTAACAAAAATTGATGAATTGATGTATGAAAAAACTGCAAATCATTAATTATACCGTTTAAACTGAAACACTGTATTTTTTAATAACTTTTAATGGTCTCTAGTTTGACTCGAGTTCTGTATTTCTGCAACTAGTTGTTGAATAACTTTCTCAATTGTGCGAAATGGCAAAAGGAAAATTTCGTTCTGTTCTGTTTCCTACATTATATTTTTGTCTTGGGCGATAGGTTTGTGATATTTGTTTATTCCAATATCAATGAGAATTACATTAGAACTTATTAAAAGAATAGTCCCTTCAGAATCTACACTCATAAGAACTCATACAACTCTGAGAAGATTTTATTCAAATATTATCCCAGACAGGTCCGAATTTTATTCGACAACTTAATAGGTAAGGTTTTTTTTCGTTCATTAAAAAATGGTGGTATTTCACAGACGCAATTACAATATGGATTTGAAAAATATTCATCCAGTCGTTCTCATTTTTAAATTTGGAAAAACATTCAACATTTTACAATTAATTTTCATGTAGTTACAATAAGTTAATAATGATGGAAATTCCGCATGACTAATGACGTTGCATCACATTGTAGTGAAACGAAGGACCGTGGGACTTCAAATAGCGTCCCTTTGTAGAACAATGTCATTCATTGAGGGTGTTTGGGATTACGAGAAAAACAACACAAAACAACAGCTCCTGCCCCCTAATTACTCCGATGTCCCCCTTCATGCAATTTAATGTAAATGAAAAAGTGAGTTGTTAATTCATTTCAAAGCGAAAACTAATGCTTCAATGAAGTTCATCCGGAAAATATTTAACGACGCTAGCTTTGAATCACATATCAAGATGTATTGTGAGTATTCACATTTTAATCTTTGTTATTTTTTATTTTGAAAAATGCTGAGAGATGCTTCAAGCAATGTACGAGTATATTAAGGTAGTACGTAGAATAAGATTACTAAAATATCTTAAATCTGCATAAATAAGCAGAGTAACATGTACTTTTTGTGATTTCATCTTGAAAAACATACCTCACTGGCCATTTAAATGAAATAATTGTAATTATAATTGATGGTGAAATACATTGCGACTTGTAGAGGAAACAACATCACTTATCTACAAAACAAGACCAACTTTTAAATCGAGAAAGAGACGTAAGTTCACTTTGATTTGTGGTAAATTTTTCGTAGTATTTTTTACATCACTTTTGTGTATACGTCACCGGACATTAAAAAAAAAATAACTTCACTTTCTCTCAAGTGGAGATGCATAAATCACGAGAGCACCATGTTTTCACATGCTCTTGTGCATTTCAAAGAAGTCAAGCGAGTTACAGAATATTATGTGTACGATGTTATTATCTGAAACATAGAAATTAAATCATGTTTTCTCAACATTATTATTCATATTGTTGTGTTTTATAACAATTAGAAAAAAAAATAAGGAAAACAATTTTAAAGCAGTGATTTGACTTACTGGGAGTGACGGCTGGTCCCATCTTAATCTTAAAATAGAGTATCGTTTGAAAGGCTCTAATGACCTTGCCGTTGGCGAGCCTTAAAGTTCCACAGAAAAAAGTATCGTTTAAAAGTAATTAGTTTGTATTTACATAGAGTGTTAGGTCACCCTCCCTCTATTATAATCATATCTCGAGAATCAATCCTGTGGGATATGGAACCCAATATCCTCTCATATCAAGGGGGAGATTGCTCCAGACGGAATCCGTACACCTAATTATCATTATCATATCGTTAATAACAGTGCTAATGATGGGTTGGAATAGCAATGAATAATGATTAAGTTCGAGAGGGGGGCATTTCGCACCTCCTACTGTTTCCATAATAACTTCGATCAAATCATACCTCTATGACAACACTGTGGTTTATGACTCACAAAGCTGTAGAAATAACCCAATGGAAATACATAATACACCTTTACTGTATCTTAAAAGTCCAATATATTTTTTTAATAGTTCTTTTTGTTAGTGATTCCACGATATGACTGGAAAATATTTTTTTCAAAATACAGTACATTTAATTTCTCTGTGAAAGAAAAGATAAAACTAGAGCTGACACTCTGGAAATAATTCTGAGACAAAGCTTAAAATTAATAATAATACAATAGCATCAAAGCGTGAAATTGCAATCTTGTGTAAAAATGAATTATCCATCAATTATCCGAAGCAAACCGTCATATAAGTAATTGTGATAACAGAAGATGATTATACACAAAAGAAATCAGGTATTAATAGTACAAGGACACAACAATTGTGTAATAAGATAGTACCAAGTAAAATAGTACCAAGTTCCCGTCAAACATAAGTAGCCCCACCAGTGTATTCTTGTGCACATCGTGTCGAAATATGTATGAATTTAAAAAATCGATATTTCCGTCGCGGTTTTCTAACAAAGAATCATCAGGTTGGTTTGGTCGCTATCTGGGAGGCAATTCATGAATTGAGACACGCGTATTCCAATAACATGTGGCTTTTACTTCACTCACATCATGTGAGCTCAGATGAGCAATTGACATGATAACGTATTACAAAATACGTTTGACCATTAGTTAATCAATAATTTTAACTATGAACGTAATTAATTAATAACATTCGATTTATCATAATGCGAAGCTTCTACATAACTGAATTCGTGGCGTAAGCTATCTTGAAGTAAATTCAGTGCTAATATTATAAAGTGCGGATTGCTGGACTTGTTCAGTTTACATTATTTTACATATTACTTCATAATANACAAGTAAGAAGCAAACCGTTTAATTCAACTCCAAAAGAATTTAGTGATACCATCAAAGGCCACTTGACGCATATCAAAGGCTCTGAAACCCACACAGACATAAAACACAAAGAAATGTTAGGAAAAGTTACGCTCAATAAAACAGAAAGGGATATTTAAAATATTTCTTGAAAACCATATGAGAATTACAAATATTGTTGTACATGAAAGAATAATTTTGTCGCGTAAAGATGGAATGTTTGAAAGCCACAGAGCTGGTAAATATTATATGTGAACAGAAACAAAGTGACGTTGCCACCAGCAAAGAATATGTGTGACGAGATGAGGTCATCCCATTCTTTTTATGACAGAAAAGATACACGGTTTAGACAAAAAAATAAACTTTTTGTCGATATCGTGGTGCCCAATGACAGTGAGGCAAACAAGTCTTAATAGCAGTTCTGAAAATCGAATAGAGTTCTACAAACCTGACCGATTGCTTCAAGACTTAGAAACAATAAAGACACCGTTTATAAAGTACTTAATTCAAGGACTAGCAAGCTCGCTCGATACTGAGACACTCTGGGTTCCATTCCCGGCGGGGTCAGAAAATTTTTGGCTTTTCACTTCAGTGTCCCAGTTCATATAAAGCTGTGACTACTGAAAGGAAAAAAAACCTTCCTCCTTTTATCCCCCTCCTACTGCTCCACGTTACTAACTACTTCTACAAACCCCTTCCACTTTGGCCAAGTTGTTGGTAAACCCATCTAACTTGCCCACCTATACTCCTACCATTCTACCATCCTATCGCTTCATGTACATAAGATTCAATAGAACTCAGCTACATTTCCCAAATACTACAAAGGAAAAAACACTCCGTGGGAGAATGGGTTTTGTAGAAATCACACTGCGTTACGGTAAGGTTGTGTGGAGAAATGTTAGTCTTGGTAGCGTAACGCAGAATTTTACAAGATTATGTTTTATAAGGCGCTTTATTAACTTAGTTTGTCATTGTAATCCATCTACGTATTATCTCAGTGAAGGTACAGAACAATGAAGAACGAACAATAATTGGAATCAGTGAATCAAAATTTGTGTCCATATTTCCAAATATTTTTCTTAAATGAGAGGAGAGGTAGGGGTAGTATTATCGGAAATTCGAAAAATGTTTTATTCTACGTTAAAAATCAAATTTACAAAATCAAAAAAATTAATTGTCCTGAAAATTTTTAGTATCGTCTACTCTAACATTTTACGTTAAAGTAATGCAATAGAACTCTGTACGTTTTAGAAATATTTTCCTTAAATTAACGTCAATATTCATAAACAAATTTTGTTCCAATTTTCCTCAAATGCATGTTCATATAGAAAATATAACCAATTTTTCCAGAATTCTTATGAAGTATTGGCTATGACAAAAGTAACTAAAGGAACGTACGTACTATAGAAAGATCAAAATGTTAGAGATTACAGAATTAGTTTGTATTTATCTGAATGCGATCCACAATAATTTTACTCGTATATTATGTATTGTGTGGCTGTCACAAAATTAACTACCGCGCTTATTAATGACGAATGATTTTCCACAAAATACAGGAAAGCACATGAAACGGCATGTAGAAGTGGATGGGGTCTACACTAATTTATTGGTTTGGAACAAATTCGTACATTTCAACTAATTCATTTAGTACAAGCAAAGGTAGAGTTGTAGTAGCGAAGTCGCCAAAAGGGAGTCATGTAATGAATGAATTAGCGAAACCATTTAAACCAATTCCGTAATCAAACTCTACGATTACTGAATTTGTTTATTTCGTTCCATTAACATGGGAGGAGCCCTTCATCCAAGTCAAGAGTCAAATCACAAAGATGTACTTATTATTATAGTTTTTTTTAAACACACGATAAATAATAATGAAGAAGAAACATGATTTAATTTGAATCCATCAGTTATTAATAAAGTACGAACAAAATTCTGGAACTTGCTTTACTCGTTTGAAATACACCAGAGCACGTAAATACGTAACTGTTAACTGTATTATGCATCTCATGTCGGAAAAAGTGAAATATCTTCCTCAAATGTCCGGTGACATATATAGATATGACATAAAAGTGATGAAAAAAGAACTACGGAAAATTTACTACAAATCAAAGTAATTTTTCATCACTTTCGTGATTAAAAAGTTGGTCTTTTTTTAAAAAAGTATTTCCCCCATAAGACACCATGTATTACACCATCAATTAAGATGCAATTATTTCATTTCAATGGCCCGTGAGGTATTATTTTTAAGTAGAAATCATAATAAGTGCTTGTTACTCTGTCCGTTAATACCGATTTCAGGTATTTTAGTGATTTAATTCTACCGGCGCTAGTACCACCTAATGTTGAGAAAGCCGAATTTTAACGAAGCATTGAATCGAAAATTCCCCATTTATTTTATACAACAAAAATTTAGTTTCAAGATCTTTCCAGTAACGATATCTCAGTAGTACTTTTTATTATAATTTTACGAGTTAAAANTCCTCGCACAAGTCGAAGTAATGCCAGACTCAGCTCGGGGCCCCGTGCTCGCCAAACACGTACTTACTAGATGTAAGTCCCCTGGGGCGTCCATCAATTTCGTGATTTAATACTTGATCTTTTCTTGAAAATAGTGTTTCGTCCATAAGACGCAATGTTTTACACCACCAATTATAATCGCTAATTTTTCATTTAAATGTTCGGTTAGGTATGTTTTTCAAGTTAAAATCATAATAAATACAAAATGTTACTCTCTTTATTTATTTACGCCAATTTCAGATATTTTTGAGATTTAATTCTACCTCAAACATATTCCGTTATTAAATATTTATGGCGACTGTACGACGAGAGAATTTTTTTCTTCCCTGCCATTAAACAAAGTGGTAGACATTTTCTTTTAATAAATCATCAAACAAAATGAATGCTCACTTTTTCTAAGCTTAAATATTTCAGGTATCGTATAAAATAGATTTTTGTGTATTCGATGCAACAATTCGGAATAAAGTAAAACAAGAGAAAATTAATTTAAAAACAAATTATTGTTGTTAACATCGTCTACGGCCAAATTGAAAATTGCGAACTGTGATCGAGTCTCGAACCCGGGACCTCCTGCTCTTTTTACTTGGCTCTACACGATGCAAACTTACTTTTTCTTTCTTGGAGTGTTAGGGCTTTAGGGCTCGCAAACTTCCCTGTCTGCGTAGATACTCGGAAGTTGTGAATTAACAATTCTTGTTGATATTTTGTCATTCTTCGGAAGTCCAAATAAAAAGAATTTGGTGCAAAACCATTCCACATACGTTCCTCTGTCCGCAGCACAGAGAAAGAAAAAAATTCTTTAGCGGAAGGGTCATTTCTCGCTTGGTCGTCTTATTACTGTCTTTAATTTGAAAGTAAAATAAATATTGAGAAATATTTTTTCATAACATCCAGCAACATTTCAGTCTTATAAATATCGTAGAAGTGTTATTTAAATGTAATTTCAGAAATTGATGTATTTTCGTATCTCCAGTGCGTTTGCTGTCCTCCCATGTATTTTATCATTATCATCTTTCATTTCAGTTTAGGAAAAGTGTATTCTACGTCTGCTTGGTCCATTTACGTTGCTAAATATTATTCAAACTTCTTGAAGCAGTAAACTAATGTTGAAGTGTAACACATAGAAATTATTTTCCTGCGTTTATACCAAACTTTCAAGCGAAATACCGCTAATGCGGGTGCAATGCATACTAATTTTACTTACGAACAAAAAATTAAGCAAAATCGTAGGAGCAGTTTTTTTTAGAAACATTCGAAAGAATACTTTGACCTTCATGTGACGTACCTTTTGTTTTAAAGTATTAAAAAAAATAGAGCATGTGCATCGACAACAAGTAAATTATATAGTAAATACGAAATGCGAATTAAATTGTTTCATCCATTTACTCAGAATCGCTGCGCACAGACGAACAGACGGAAGGATGTTATGCCAAAAACCACTTTATCAGAATCAGGAATCGCCAAAATGAATATTCCCGGTCGAAATTTCGCTTTTGAATGTTTTCACGGTTTAAAAAACTTTTCTATATACTACGTACATGAGAAAGTAGGGAAAAAATGGGTGAAAGTTTTGGTTCCTACTTTAAATTATATTATCAAAACAGCATTTGAAATTTTATTGGCTTGGATTTATTATTCTGATCAGGAATCAAAGTTCTGTTTGTAGGCGTCTTATTTAACCTCTACACCTGTCTCATTCAACATTTATTTCATTATGAATATCACTATTATACGATTATCCCCTCATCAATGTATTAAGAATGAAGTCACTTTCCTTACAACGCGCTCTGTGGTTTTAGGCTTAGTCGTTATTAAAATAAACATTTCATATTTTTTAAAGAAGAGCAATAATTAATAAAAAATTGTGACAAGTATCTCTTTAATATGGACGTTATCGGGAATTATTCCAATTAACTCCGGCTCAATGTCCCGTAAAACGGTATAACTTACATTTAACAATGTTTTAATATATAATATACTAGTACCTAAAACGTTTTTCATAAAATAAGTTAATCCATGTGATGTATCTTAAATATTTTTAAAACGTTTCCTTTAATTATTGTAACTTTGATCACCAAAATTATATATACTGTTACGACTTCGTATTTTCAAAACCGTTACCCTGTTTTTAAACTATGATTGGAACCAGTGATTCTACACTGTAAAAGAATTTATTGATTTTAATAAAAGTTAAATCCGTCTTGTACTTTATCACGCCATTGCTGTAGCTCTTTTTAAATAACTTATAACAATTTCAAAAACTATTTTCTTGCATGATTGTGTTGCCGTATGGCTCATATGAATTTAGTTTTATGTGTACTCAACTTTGGCACGGTTGTG
>NNCF01126313.1:582455-603847 GCA_002313205.1 Laupala kohalensis
GTGAATTTAGTGGGTTTTTTTTTCAACTCTTATGATTTTTAAACACTATACTCAGAATAATCTATAGTCCGATAATAACTTGTACATGTAATTTTTTGCGTAAAATTACAAACATATTGAAATTCTATTAGTTTTATAACTCGCAGATAACTTTTTATCTTATCTAGGAACTTTTGCTGAATTTTTTTGAATCCGCCTCTGCCTTAGGGCCCTTGATCGGAATTGATGGAATACGTCCCTTGCTTGCTTCCGGGGAGTAAATTAGTTTATTGTCCTCCACGTGGTCATACGCAGTTTGTACTGTTTTGTTTGACAATAAATTTATTATTATTGAATACAAATCTGAGAATGTACTATATAACTATCGTGTCCTCTAACGAGGGCGAACAAGTGCCACCCAGGGGGGGGGGGGTGATACGACGCTACAGTGCCGAAACGTTGCCTCTAAGTGTAGAGAATAAAAATACAACACGAACTAAAATAATTGGATGACGTCTTCCGGTCGCGCATCGCATTAAAAGTTTGCGAAGAAAAAAAGTGAAGATTTTAGTACTTTTTTTAGACTTTATTTGAGTGACTGTAACACATCAGAGTTCTTTCAACGCGAAGTCGCTCTAAGATATGAGCGGGTCAAACGCTAGTCAAAAGCATGAAATCATTTATTAAACGTTCAGTAATATTACCTATCCTATGTATATTAAAACTTGCATTTTGAGAATAATTCATGATTTACCGTGAATTCAAGGCTCTGAATCGTTAACTAGATCTTCTAAATTGAAACCGTATGCATGAAGAAAAGCCTACAATCGACAAGAGTTCCCCCCCCCCAAGAGACTTACATCTAGTAAGTTCGTGTTTGGCGAACACAGGTCCCCGAGCTGAGTCTGGCATTGCTTCCACTTACTTGTGCCATGCTCCTTCCTTTCTCTTTCCTGACCTTCCTTGGTCACCTCTTGTTCCTTTCGATCCCGACGCTATTAGGGCCAGGGAATCTTTCATTTTCCTCAATTTTTGTAATGTTTTGATTTATTGTAATTCAGGAGGGTTTTTAGTGGGTAGGGTTGAAACATTCGGCGAGTCCCACACGCGGGAAGAGTCATGTTGGCTCTCCCTAGTGCGTAACTGCATTTTCCGTACCTGTACAAAGTTTTTAGGGCTCTAATGATGTCGATGTCGACGAGCCTTAACGCCCCACAAAAAAATCTACTAGGGTTCCCTAGTTCTGTGACAGTTTTCGTTGAATAGATTGTCCAAATAATACAGATTTTATGCTGTTCTTTTGTGTATTAAAGTTGTAACGAAGTGATAGTTTTTTTTATACCGATTTCATTAGAAATTTCCTTAGAGTTTGTTTAAAAACAGTTCTACAAGAGGCTTTAACCCTAAGGGCCCGTACAAATTCAAGATTGTTTTATTGAAATTTTAGCCTCCTAAAGTCCATATTTTGAATTGATATATAATAGTTGATCCACAGTTATACATAAATGAAACGAAGTATATGTAATCAAAAACAGAAACATTAACATGGCAATTAATATAATGCGTGACAACAGAATGTCTGTAGTGGAATCTTTGGGGCAGTTTCTTTGCTACGAAAGGGGGAAAAAAGGGAGAAAGGGATGAAGCAGATTGTAAAGGGGTTAGGCGAAATGCAACGTAATGCTGCCGGGTTTTTTTTTCTTTCTACGTTACAGGTTACGAAACTTCTTCTTACGAACGGGTGAAGAAATACTATCTTGTAAATACTTTTTCGTATAGACTCTATTTGTAAACACTACTTATGTAATAATTCTGATATACTGTTGTCTTATGTAAATACTTTTGTAAATATTGTCTCTTATAAATATCTTTTCCATGTACAGTCTTTGTGTCCTGACCGTTGGTTTTCCGTGGTTCCAAACGATGCTCAATGAATTAGTCAGTTGCACCTATTTCAGATTTAAGAGAAACTATTACAGTACGCCAAAAGTTTACAATAATTAATTTTCTATCCATGCATAACTAAATGTAATATTACGGCAGCAGGAAATAAAAATATCAATCTTTCTATGATAAATGTAGACGCTACTGAANCCAGGGCATGTAACGCACAACCCACAGCATTAAAGGGTTAAAGAAGGCAAAGGGGCTAAAGTCACATGTAATTAAAAATGTAAATATTGTAAATAAAATGCCATAGAGAATTGAAATATAAATAAGTAAGTGTGTTTGTCTGCTATCTTATCACGTCTAAATCAATGAACCAATCGTGATAAAATTTGTCAAGGAGATAGTTCAGTTGTTCAGGACAAAATTTTTTTTAAATGTGTTATAAGCAATGTAGGAATGGTTTTTGACAATAAATGCCAATGAAATCGAGAAAAAGAGACTTTTATTTACTTACGCTGCTTATATGGTTAGAGATATGTTACAACTATGAATGACTATTTTTTTCCTCAAAGATTTCTACGGAAAAGTTCGTGACAGCATATGTCTATGTACAAAAGTTAATCTAACTATCGAAAAATAGAAAAAAAAATGTTAAGATACTTCAGATTATGAAGGTAATTCGAAAAGGAAAATATTAATCATTTTCAAATTTAATGGATTATTTGTTTTGAACATTTAAGAAAGATAAAAACGTCTTTAAATTGTAAAATTTCGTCGAATGGTTTAGATTTTACAAGACTGTTAATGAAATGGTTTAGTCGCGTCATGCCTCGAAATTAGACGGACGCGGTTCCCGCGAGATGGCGTAGGTACACAGTCAAGTTTTGTTTTAAATTTATATTGTTATCAAATTGAAAAATTAGAATGCCTTTTACATGTTAAGAAAAATTCCTGGAAACGTGGCGGAATCAGTTAGTTCTTTCATAGAAAGTGAGTGGAATTCAATTGCAATGGAACAATATCGCTACAGCACACTGACCCTCTCGGAACATGTTAACGCAACGGCTGCGTTCAGGTCATTGAAGGATTTGCAACACGAAGTTAATCAACCTGCGGCAGATGGGAGAGGGCTGTCCTCTGAAGGCGACAACCGTTAAGCTTCATAGGACGTAACACTGAAGTAGCCCTCGGTCAGATGATTTTGAACCGAATTCCTTTAAAGTTTTTCGTTTCTTTCCCCAAAACGAGACTTAAGATCGAACCTTGAGGGACGCCACTGAAACTCGAAAGTGGAATTGAAGTCCGCGTGACATAAGAATGATACTTAAGGAGCCAAAGGTGGGACCAGCACTTAGCCAGGTCAAGCAAACCACTGAGATTTATAATTGCTTTCTTTATTATTATTCTAATTACTTCGAAACAAAATAAATTATAGTGGAAAGGAAACATGAATTAATTTTTATCTATCAGTTAATAATATAGTGCAAACAATATTCTGGAACTTGCTTGACATGTTTCAAATGCACAAGAGAGCATCAAGTACAAACATGGCGTCCGAGAGCGACGGGTTCGTGATTTATTCATTTCGCTTCGGAAAAAGTGAAATATCTTGTGTAAAAAAAGTGAATGTCCGGTGACCTATAAATAAAAGGGATGTGAAAATACTGCATATCGAAGTAAACTTTCATAACTTTCATGATTTAAATGTTTTTTAGTATTTCGAAAGAGATTTTTTTCCCCATAATATGCAATGTATACAATATATTTTAGTGATTTAAATCTGCATACGTTAGCTCTACCTTGAAATGAAAAGTGGTAGATTAAAGATCGAACTTTTCTAGTCCTGTGATAAAGTGGGTGGATGCAACACGGCATGAAGATGCAATGGGAGTGTTCATGGTACCTCACTACATAATTCATGTCCGATCCTTCCTGCTTCTACATGCCAGAGGCAATTTCAGGAGACGGGAAGGAAACATGGTGTGCGGAGAGTAATCCCCGAAGACAGTCCGTCCACCTCCAGTTCTCTATCTTTCACAACCACTCGCTTTAAACTTACTGTCACTTTTTCTCGTCAAATTACATTCTATTCTCGCTTTGTTACTCCATGTCGTTCCGCATAAAAACGTAACGCACTGTCACACAGAGACCGCAACTTCATGTATAACACATGAGAAATCGGGACGCTGCGCAAACGCCACCGCCGTAAAAAGTGGAAAAAAGAAATTCTCGTGACCTTTGAGAAACACGTCTTTCTTTTCTTTATTATAGTATTTGCAAATGGGAGGGAAATGTAGCTAAGTTCTATTGAAGCTTGTCTACATGCGATAGGAGTTAGGAATTGGGTGGTAGAGTTATTGTAAAGTAGGTGGGTCGGTTAACTGGGTTTACCAACATCTTGACCCACGTGGAGGGGTTAGGTAGAAGTGGTTAGTAATAGTTAAAGAGTTTTTGATACTAGGAGGAGCTGGATAGAGGACGGAAGGTTTGCTTTTCAGTAGTCACGGCTATATGTAATGTGAAAAGCTATAATTTTTTTCTGGCCCCATCGGGAATCGAACCCAAGATGCGCGACAACGCTACCACCTCAGCCACCGGTGGGGCTGGAACACGACTTGTCTTTCGATGGAAACCCAACAGCTGTGATCAGTCTCTCTGGTTCGCATCCCATTAACATAACACATTTTGAAGAGAAAGGACACAATACTTCATTCAATGTTGTATTCTATATCAAACTGTAATTTTATGTAATTTACATATTATTTAGACGACTAGAATTTCAATAAAACAGAAATTCGTAACTTTCAGTATATTGGTTGAACACAGCTTCAACTGTGAATACAGTCTTCTTTTGGTGAATAATTTTTTTCCGTGAACCAATAGTCTGAAAATGTGAATGAATTTGTGTTATATTGAATTCATACCAGATTCACAAGTATGACCATAACATATGTTAACAAAATATTTATGTTTAGAATTATATTCAGTTGTTCTCTTGTTATGACTCTTGTCGTAATTTAAATCTCTTGACGACGACTTCAAACGAAAGCCGAAACGTTGCGAGCTCTTTTCACAAAATATAAATATTATTCAAATTCCACAACAGGTCGTAAGTTCTTCATTATTTATTTAATTACATTATATAAAGGGATTTGATTGTAGAAGTATTCATACTATAATTTCAATTATTTATTGTTATAAAACAGACGAGAATAGACCTAAAAAAAATATCCAGTTTTTTCGTTTTACGAATATAGTAGAAATGAATATAGTTAATTTTAAAAAAACGAAACGTAATAAATATATTTTAATTCCAATTTTCGACGCCGAGGAAGAGGATCACCGATGACAACAATGGTTCACTATCACTGTCACTCACCTCCGCTTCTGTACTTCCCACTACAACACCATGCCGCTCCACGCGACAACGGTAGAGTAGAGCGGAAACTATCACCAAACTGTCACTGTCACTATCACGACGAACACTACGAAAGCGTCAAACGACACGGAACACTCACGGATCGACAGTGAGAGAGAGAGAGAGACCGACCGGCACTAGTCAAAAGAACCGCACGAGTATCGAAGAGTCGGACGCGTCCGTTTGGCGCTCCGGCCCGGGGACGACTGTTCGCCCCGGCGTCAGTCCTCCACCGCCGCCACCGACGCCGCCGTGAACCCCTCTGTCTCAACCCCCCACCACCTCGCCACACACTTCTCGCGAATGCACAGCGCCACCGCTGCACGGCGCCACCGGTGACCACCCCACGTGCTACGGGGAAGGAACGCGCTTTCGTTCACGGAAGGGACGATTCGTTCATGAATCGAAAGGGGATGTTTAGTCGCTGCTGTGGAGATGATTACGTACTAATACACATAAATGCGTAACGCGAAAGAGTGTGTGTGTGTGTGTCTGTTCGCTACTTGATCACGGCTTAGTCCACTGAACCGATTGTGACCGAAGTTTATCCAGGAACAGTTTGAATGTCAGGGATGAGCATAGGCCTACTTTTATTTTAAAAACGTGTGATAAGAAAGCTACGAATGGTTTTTTATAATTAGTGTTTTTTCAACTCTTATGATTTTTAAACACTATACTCATAATAAACTATAGTTCGATAATAACTTGAACATGTAAATTTACAAACATATTTGCGTTAAATTACAAACATATTGACATTATATATGTATTATAACTCGCAGCTAACTTTTTATCTTATCTAGGAACTTATTCAAAAAAATTTTGAATCCACCTCTGCCTTAGGGCCCTTGATGGGATGGTCCCTTTGCTTCCGGAGAGTAAATTAGTTTATTGTCCTCCACGTAGTCATACGCAGTTTGTACTGTTTTGTGATAATAAATTTATTATTATTATTATTAATATTAATGTCGATAAAATCCAGAAAAATGACAGTTTTTATTGACGTACGCTGCCTAAACGGTTAGAGATAGGTGACAACTATGAACACCAATATTGTCTGCCTCAAAGTCCGCGACAGCGTGTCTATCTACAAAAATTAACCTAAATTATCGATAAATCAATTTAAGAGAGTAAATAAAGAAGGAAAAATTAATCATCATCAAATTTAATGGGTTCTTTATTCTGGGTATTTAACAAAGACAAAAAAATATCTTAAATCGCAAACTTTCGACGAATAGTTAAGATTTTATTATTATGAATTTGAAAAATTCCGATGCTTTACATTAATCTTCCGGAGTTTAAATTTTAGATCTGTTTATTACTCATTAAAATGAGACCAGAATATTCTCTTATCAAAATATAACAAAAAGATTGAAGGGTTGATGATAGGACGTGTGTATTTGTAAAATAACTTTCCTTATTTTTCTATCGAGTGTAAATTTATTGATATGTAGAAACTATGAGAAGAAGCTAACAATTCATATTCGCGTACCTTGATTTTTTTATTGGGGCGCTAAAAAAATAAATCCTCCACTGTCTTTATGAGAATTGATGAGATGCTCCCTTGCTTGCTTCCATAGAGAAAAAAGTTATTTTTTTCTGCACGTGGACATACTAAAGGTTGTAGCTTCATTGTGGACAATAAATTTATTTACTGTTCGTTTCCTGCTTATTTCCGCAGATAAGACAATAATTGATTCTAAAATAAAGGTCTCATAAATCCAAGTTCGTCTTATAAGACAGATTCAAAAGAGTTATTTTAACTCACCACTTCCGAATACCTACTCGTGGAGGAGTGTTTGCAACGTCAACAGCCAGATGAAAATTGCGACGGACCGGGACTGGAACCCGGGATCTTCTACTCTGGCCGCAGGTGTGCTATCCACTGCACCACCCGCCTCGACTCCCAAGTCGTGTTGACGTTGCGAACACTCCTCCATGAGTAGGTATTCGGAAGTGGTGAGTTAAAATATGCATCCCACGCGTAGGTACGCGAATACCTTAAGGGCTTAAGAACTACCAGCATTTAAGCCGCCTTTGGCCACTTATCCCCTGAAGGTGGATGTGACCCGTGTTCACCGGATCTGACCAGGTGGAAGTCGCGTACGGACTTGGGAGTCGAGGCGGGTGGCGCAGTGGATAGCACATCTGCGGCCAGAGCACGAGGTCCCGGGTTCAAATCCCGGTCCGTCGCAATTTCCACTAGCGAGTCGGTTTCCTCTTCGTCGTAAATATCCCATTACTAGTCGTCCTCAGTGCCATCCACGTGAGAATTAGAAATCCCACACTTTTTGAGGGATCACCGTTTCCCACGATATGATCACGAAATCGCACAGCACATCGAGAGATGCATAGCTGCACCTTTCGTACACGACTTTTATCATCATCCAGTTATATCGTTTTACGAATAGGACATAATTCCGTATACGCTATATCCAGATATAACGTATCCAGATTCCGTATCGCTGATCTAAAGTAAATTCGTAGGCCGTTCATAGTTTACGGTCACCTTATGAGACCTATACAGGCTAAAACTACAAAACCTGACGATACATCTCGCCTTATCTGCGGAAATATAAGGTATTCGTTTAAAATGACTTTGATACGGAGCACAAATATTACTGAAGACTTTTTCATATAATTTTGTTCTCTTCGTTTTTATAGAGTCCTCATCAAATGTTATTACAATCCTTGTACCTCCCAGCTGATTCTATCCATCATTTTACAACGTTCATCCTGACATGTGGTTGTTGCACATAATAAATTTCTTGTCAAAAAACAGTACAAACTGCGTATGACCACGTGGAGGACAATAAACTAATTTACTCTCCGGAAGCAAGCAAGGGACGTATTCCATCAATTCCGATCAAGGGCCCTAAGGCAGAGGCGGATTCAAAAAAATTTAAGCAAAAATTCCTAGATAAGATAAAAAGTTAGCTGCGAGTTATAATACTAATATAATGTCAATATGTTTGTAATTTTGACATAGACTCGGCTAGTCCAGCAATCACAAGATCTCTGGTCCGAAAATCACTAACTTCTGGCCCGAAAATCAAAGTCAATAAGAGTAGCTAAAATACACGCTCCACCAACTTTGATTGCATGAGGTTCGACCTCCATAAATTGACAAAGGTCCGTTGAGGGAACGTACGGAAATTTCGACGACCTCCTTGAAAGGGCTCGTCTCAGGGGACAACCGCCTCCGACCACAAATTGTAGCGAAACGCCTTTCACCAATATTCTGTGATGGTTGGGATTTCGTTTGAAGAGCAATATTCCGTTGCGATGCTTACATTATCGTCGCTGTGAGAGTACGTGCACGTGTTAGACTTGCTCTACAGAGTGATCCCGAATCACAGAATGGTAGAAACTTTAATGGTGAATGCGGGACAGTGTAACAACGACTTATTGTACAGGCATAATTGAAGTGGTGAGGCGCAAACACAAGAAAAAGCCAAGTTTATTGACAAGTGCAATGTTTACAATAACTGTTAAAAATTGTGTCCACCAACAGTGATACATGCTTGACAGTGTCTGTGTGGCGAGTAGCGTGCACTTTCAAAGATACCAGGTATTTCACACACGAACGTACAGTAGCTACGAATTTTCCAGCAACGATATCATGTGTTTCCTGTGTTTGCGAATCCACCCATTCGCCTTCTACAACAGTTACCTGTCTCCTGACCGAAAGTTATCACATACGTTCTCCTCGTGTATGTACACGAAAGAAATATGTGCATATTGTGACTAGGTTGAAGATTGCTCACTTTTACCTCAAGTCATATCCACCCGATGAAGATGGATCCAGAACCTTATCCGCTTTCTGTCCTCCGCTTCCTGGAGATTTATCGACCCCACTCTTCGTTTTGCACTTACGTCTTGATCTTAGAAATCAAGGACATTCTCGCATGATATTTCTAATAGTAAATTAGTTCATGGTCCTCCACGTGGTCATACACAGTTTGTATTACTATTTGACGATAAATTTGTTTATTATTTATTTAATAATATATTTGATACTCCCAGAAATTGCTAGAAGGTTCACATCTTCTAAAACTTGACAAACTGATTTTTTTTCAATTTTCTGTTACTGTATTTGTTGTTTGTGATTTCTTTTTATTTAATATATCAATTAAATCAGTGGGGTGACCTGGCGTATTGCACTCGCTTTCTGCCTCTGGGGACGCGGGTTGAAACCCGGTCCGATCCAAGTAGTATTCGTGGTGGGGGACGAGGCTGTTTTCTCAGGATTCATTCCCCTACCATCATCATTCACCCCCATGTCATTTATGAATCACCACCACGCCTCGGGGAGGTGCGGCAGGAAGGGCATCCGGCACCTTAGATATTCCCCCCCCCCAAATCAAAGTAAGAGGCGTCATATTATCCCCACTTCCGGCCCATGAGAATTACGAGTTAAGATAAGGTAAGGGATATCAATTGAATCAGTCTTATTCAGGAAAGTTATTATTATTATTATTATTATTATTATTATTTGTGGGGCTTTACGGCTCGTCGACATCGAGGTCATTAGAGCCAAAAAAAATTGTACACGCAGGGAAAATGCAGTTACGCACTAAGGAGAGCCAATATGACTCTCCCCGCGTGTGGGACTCGCCGAATGACTCAACCATACCCACTAAAAACCCTCCTGAATTACAAATGGAAACTCAAATATCAACGTATCTCAAAACATTACATATATTAGAAAGAGGAAAATAAAAGATATCCTGGCGTTAGGGATCGAAAAGAACAAGAGGTGACCAAGGAAGGTCAGAAAAGAGAAAGGAAGGAGCCTTCCACAAGTAAGTGGAAGTAATGCCAGACTCAGCTCGTGACCCCGTGTTTGCGAAATACGTATTTACTAAATGTAAGTCCTCTGGGGGTTATTATTATTCAATGTAACAATTAACTCAGTAATGTAACTGTAAAATTTTCCTGTGATTTCTGATGAACAGTTCGAAAGTTTTGAAAATAAATAGAAGAAGAATAAAGAATGAAAATAAGGAAGAATGACTAAAATACAGAAAACAAATTATGGAAAACGTTGGGACAAAAATAGAAAGCCATCATCACTCAGTTTTTTTTAAGTTGAGTTGATTTTTCTTTTGGAAAGTACGATAAATTCGTGTTCTGACATCTCCGGTTTATATTTTTTGTAATACTTGAACTATAATTTCAAAAGAACACGTTTTTTTTAAATCCGAGGTACTTCTTTAAGAATTCTCTATTTTTTTACATCGTTTGGACAAATACAGCAAACTCCAACACCTGTTTAAAACCAGTCGACAATAGCTCCATTTTTTAAGATTAATTGCTGCCTTAAGCATATCATAAATGAGGGTACTAATTATTTTCATGTTACTAACATGCTCTTTGAGTTAGCTATTTACTAGAATTACTTGTTTCTTCCCTTTGATAACAATTTAAACTGTTTATTTCTTCAGATTTGTACAATTTTTAACTTTTTTACTCTAAGATAATGATAACTCGATTTCCAAATTCATCTGAACAGTTAAACAAATGTACTCTGAACAGAAATATGGTAAAGAATTTGGAATTTGTTGAGACATTGCAATGTTAACATACATATATTAAGAAACATGTGAAGAAGATCCCAATACGTGTATAATCTGAGATTTGTAAGTTAATATGTTTCCATTAATTTAATGGTCAATAATACGTAGCTTTAGTAACTAATTTATACTGGTAAATTTAGCATCCCCAACCTGGCCCGGGTTTTTCTCCGTTTCTCCTTCGGGTAGAGGCGGATTTATTATACAGGTTCTCTAGGCTTTGTATAGGGGCTTGTTTATTGTAACAATATATCGTGAATTTAGTGTTTTTTTCAACTCTTATGATTTTTAAACACTATACTCAGAATAATCTATAGTTCGATAATAACTTGTACATGTATTTTTTTTGCGTTAAATTACAAACATATTGACATTCTATTAGTTTTATAACTCGCAGCTAACTTTTTCTCTTATCTAGGAATTTTTGCTGAAATTTTTGAATCCGCCTCTGCCTTAGGGCTCTTGATCGGAATTGATGGAATACGTCCCTTGCTTGCTTCCGGAGAGTAAATTAGTTTATTGTCCTCCACGTTGTCATACGCAGTTTGTACTGTTTTTTTAATATAAAATTTGTACTGTTTTTTATAAAATAAGTTTCGGATGTAATTTGCAATGCTACTTTTTAAAAATACTCTTCGTTACGCCATAAAAAAGAATTAAATTGTTTGATAAAGATTTTACCAAATATAATACTCACAGTCATCTTTATTCTCAAGAAGTAGTTGCGAACTGCGTATGATCACGTGAGGGGGGAGCAATAAATAAAGTTACTCTCCGGAAACAAGCAAGGGGTCATCCCATGAATTCCGATCAAGGACCCAAGAAGCAATGGCAGAGGCGGGTTTAATACTAATAAAAAAGTAATCAAATATGTACAGAAAAATTTATATTTCCAAAATAAATCGTAGATATAATATGCAGTAAAAATTCGAGATAAATAACAACAGAAGTTTTATATCATATGCCCGTCTTTGGAGAATCCGCAGTTATCGGGAAGAAAACCGGAGAAAAACCCGGGCCGGAATAGGTAAAATGTAAATGAAGGTTTCCCAGGTTTAATTTGATAAGACTTACGTGATTACAGAAATTTTCTTTTAACCCCACTCGTAACTTAAATTCAAGTTCAACTCGATGAGAGACGCTCTCCAAAGGCTTCAGAGTGGTCCATCTGGGTCCGTATTGGGTCCATCTCTCTGCCCCGACCTCCGCAGCTGGAAAGCCTAGTCGGAATTGCTTGCTCCGACTCCGTCATCTTTCCTTCCGGCTTTCTTGTTATTTACGAGCGGAGCTGTGTTTTATTAAATACAATATTTTTTGGTATTTGTTAATACTATAACATGTGTCAAACTAATTTTTTATCGTTAGGAGTATGTTGAAATGTCAAATCCGCCTTAGGGCCCTTGATGGGAATTGATGGGATGGTCCCTTGCTTGCGGAGAGTAAATTAGTTTATTGTCCTCCACGTGGTCATACGCACTTTGTTATTGCTTTTTTGACAATAAAGTTTATTATTATTATTATATTCCGTTTAGGATCTCAGCTTTTTTCTGCTGGTCGTAGTGAGGTACGGGCTACACCAAGCACACTCCTTCTGGATGATCCAAAAATTTTCTGACTATTCTTGATGTGTTGAGCAAAACATCTTTTTGAAGTTGTGCATAAATGGTCTTACGCAGTTTTAACATGCTAATACTATTGTGGAGGGAGATAGGGATGACTCCTGTAGAGGACATTACTACCGGTACTATGTAAACTCTCTCCATGTTCCATATCCTTTGTATTTCTGCGTTAAGGTCACTGTATTTCTGATATTTTTCCTGAATTGTTTTCTGAAGGTTGTGAGTGTTTGGCACAGCTATGTCTATCAAATAGGTTGTCGTTGTTACTTGATCTTTTAGCACTGTGTCTGGTCTGTTGTTATGAATTGTACGGTCTGTGATTATTGACCTGTCATAATTTAATTTAAAGTTTGTTGATGGTTTTATATTATTATTATTAACATTAATATCAATAATAATAATAATAGTAATAATAATAATCTTCTGTAACTATTTTCGNGATATAAATAATCAGTTTGTGCCAACATATTATAAGCTCTGGTTATATGTTGAAATGTTACAGAAGCAATTCCACATTTCCTGCACTTATCATATTCTATATGGGGATCCTGCATAATATATTTCCTATAGTTCCTAGTGGGAATAACCTGATCCTGGATGGCCATAACAAACCCTTCTGTTTCAGGAAAATGCTCCCCTCACCTGAGTCATGCGTTCGACGCTTTCTTGTCGACATTGGGGTTGCGCAGGTCATGAGGGTGTCTTCCGTGCAGTGCCATGCTCTTCCATTCCAAAATTTTGTCTGCTTCTGTTGAAATTTTTTCACTGTCTAAGTTTCTAGCTTTTAATAGGTTTAATGGAGGGTAATTGTTGTCTGAGCTGCAAATGTTGGCGTGTAGTGAGGATTCCTTCACCCGTTCATGAAAATAAGAACGAAGTTGAGTAATCTGTCTGTTGTGTAGGTTTTTTATATCTATAATTTCCTCTTCCGCCTTCATCTCTTGGAAGTGTCATTCTCAGATTACTTTATTTTGCGTGGTGATTCCGATGGTTTGTCAATTTATTATTATTATTATTATTAAATCTGCAACCGGGTGAGCAACCACAGGGTTTGTGCTTAAGGCGGAAGTAGCAAAGAAGTGCTTCTGGGGACAGGGTTTCTTTTATTTAGTCACTTTACAGGTTTTCTATCCATTGGAATTCTTCTTATTTCTTCCGTTTGTGATATTCAGTATATACCTCAACAGAAAATGCAATATTCAAATCACACATGTGCCGTAGTCGTGACTATTTTAAATTAAGTTTATTTTTGAATTCACTATTTCAAATTTTCAATAATTTTAAAATCATTATTTAAATTATTTATTACTAAATTAAAATTAATAATATTTATGTTAATTATTTCTTTCATTATATTTTTTTTATTTAATTCCTTAATGATTTTTGATAAACGTTTAAAATTTCGTTTTCTGAGGCCAGCCTGCAGGCAAAGATAACACGTTTATTATTGATTTGTAAGGATTTGTATATGGATGTAAAGATTGTACATTATGATAATATTAATTATCCAGAAAATATGGCGTAACTAATTGTGGAATTGGAAAACTATGATTAAAGACCTTCAATAATTACTGGTCAAACTTTATTTTTGAAATGTGTTCTGCAATATGTTATCACGTGATGGATAAATACATTAAAAATAGATCCATGTGTTTTAGCGTAAATTCAATGCAGAGAGTTTATAGTTCACATAAAATAAAAACCTCCTTGGAACTCTGTTGATGTTCTTTGTATAACTTATTCGTAAACCTTAAGTATATTTGTAAAGGCTGATAGCAAAAGTAATGTGAGAAATACGTCTTCCAGTGATACCAAAATTAACGAATGCTGGGAGCTGGGACATTGGATCGGATCATTCGACAGAGAATGGTAAATAGTGTGTTTGTTTAGTAATTCGTTGTTATGATGACAAGGCTGTCTNAATACCGTGTGTTTAATATCTTATGAATATTTGATAGCACCCCAGAATGGTAAATGCCACCACAAAAATTAGAAAATGTGGTTCAAAATTCTTGTAATGGAAAACTCTTTGCAACACAGGAAACAGATGATGTACTGTTCCCATTCTTGTGTTATCTCTCGGAGATTCCGCTAGGGTTTACACGAAAGATATCCTTTGAAGTGCTCTGAAAATGAAAAAGGATTTATAAAGCAGCACAAATACAGTGAATCTCGCAGAGATCTGAAAGATTATAATTTGTAACTCAAAATTAAGTTTCATTTAGTAAAGAGTTCTATTCATTAAAATATTTCGTCTGTTAATTTCTCGTTTTACTACGAAACTGTGAGATAATTTTAATGAACTGTTATTCCGACGCAGATACCGTAACACGTATTACAGTAGAACTCCAATAATCCGAAATCTAATCAGCATGGTGGTTTTTAATTAATGAACCCTAAACTATTGTTATTTTTTTGTGATCAGAGGGAATTGTTACCCCCACAGACGTATTAAATCTTTGAATTTTGTTAGTGTATAACGTTTGTTTGGAAGAAATTCACGTCTCTGTATTTTTTATTATCCAGATCAGGTTCGGTCCAATTGAAATTACTTCAGAAAAATTAGATCACTCAGCTACATGATTTAAATGAACTCCAATTCACGATATCGTTTAGTATTTTATGACAAAGAAAAAAACTGTTTCAAAACATTATAATAAAATACGAAGAAACATTTATATTAAAAAATTATATAAAATAAAAAAAGTTGTTTCATAGTGTTCAAGAATTCCTGAAATGACGAAATAGAAAAAAATAAATAAACCAGGTACGTGAACAATTATTTTTTTAATATCTGAACGATCGAACAGATTAAAAAAACACGTGCATTTATCGTCCAGCAGTTTTTATTGCTTTATTTTTTAATTGTCTCCTCTGACGGGATGGACGTAGACGATTGCTTTGCCTCACTGTCACTGTTATGCGGATTGCCTTAGATTTGATCTTGAGTTTATACAGAGCTAAAATCGCAACTTCAAAAAAACTAAAGAAATAAAAATAAAAAACCGATTTTATTCGAGTTCGACATCACGATATTGAATTGTCATGGACTTTATATGTGTTCCAAATTTCAGCTCAGTCGAGTGGGGGGAACTGGTTTAAAATTCAGTAACAATATTTGACCCAAATACTAACGAACTACTAGGAGGAGTTCAGTGAGAGATCTTAAAAATAGCCTCATTTATGAGCTTCTTGCATTTATCAACCAATTTTCAAATTTCTTCATGTGGCTGTTTTTGAGAAAATATTTCCAAAATTACTCTTTTGAATCAATACTTAATAACCCTTTTCTTACGGAAGGAGGTTTCAATCCAAAAAATACTCGTTTGTGTCGAATTTCGTATTTGTCGTTGGATGTATCTTGTGACTTTTGAGTTACTGAAAAAGTTGCCTGTGCAATTTTCATTTGAGAGTAGCTTTGTCACAAAATGTTTGTTCGTCTTAACTAAACTTTAAGTTCCATGTAACATACATCGGACAAAACTTACCATCCTGACCCGGGTTTTTCTCCGTTTTTCCTTCGGGTAGAGGCGGATTTCTTATACAGGTTCTCTAGGCTTTGTCTAGGGGCGGGTCTATTGTAACAATAAATCGTGAATTTAGTGTTTTTTCAACTCTTATGATTTTTAAACACTATACTCAGAATAATCTATAGTTCGATAATAACTTATACATGTAAATTTACAAACATATTTGCGTTAAATTACAAACATATTGACATTATATATGTATTATAACTCGCAGCTAACTTTTTATCTTATCTAGGAACTTTTGCTGAAATTTTTGAATCCGCCTCTGCCTTAGGGCCCTTGATCGGAATTGATGGAATACGTCCCTTGCTTGCTTCCGGAGAGTAAATTAGTTTATTGTCGTCCACGTGGTCATACGCAGTTTGTACTGTTTTTTGACAATAAATTTATTATTATTATAAATAAAGATCCTGATTGTTTTGAACATTTCATTTATCCAAATAGATCTGATTTGTCAATGTTTCTGCAATAAAAAAAACGAAAATTAAATTAAATCAACGCTATTCTTTAAGAAATATATGAAATTTAAATAATGTATAATTAATTTTCACAGAAGAATTATGTACAGAAACTAAAACTATGTCTTCCTGCAACTTTTTTTTCTTTTTCTATCCCAGCTGAAACATCGAGAGTTCACCATTTCCCCATCAGGGATCGCAGTTATTGGCGGATTGACAGCGTATCTCACACCCACGTTCGGAAGAATGCAATTTAGTTTGTTGCTCTTCCGAACAATTTTCATTATCTCCAAGTGCCTCTGCACCAGTCGCTTGTGAGACGCCGCCCGCGCTCTACCCGTTGCCTCGATGCTCGCAGACTGCCGCACCTGTTTCCCGGTAAATTGGATTAATTCTTACGTGACATGCTCTAACTCGTTTAGCAGACACGTCTCATTACATCGGCGACACCTCATTTCGAGCGAATCGATGCACTAGTTGCTGGGAGCAAAGATCTTCATTTAAATTCCTATATTGGTTCTGAGATCGCTCCTTAAACAGAACATGGGGGATTTCAAAATGGACTGTTCCCATGAAAAAAAAGAGTACTGCAAAACCATTGCACATACTTTCTCATATACGTTCTTTCATCAGCAGCATAGAGTGACAAAAAATATTCTTAAAGTGTTATGTAAATGTAATTTCGTTGTGGACAGAAATTGATGTATTTTCGTAACCTCAGGGCGTTTGCAGTCCTCCTATGTATTTTTATCATCATCACATCTTTCATTTCAGCTTACGAAAAGGGTAGTCTACGTCTGCTTGGTCCATTTACACTGCTAAATATTATTCAAGCTTCTTGAAACAGTAAACTATTGTGTACGAGTAGCAGACATAAATTATTTTACTGCGTCTATACCAAAATTTCAAGCGAAATACCACTAATTCTGATGTAACGCATACTAATTGTACTTTACGTACAAAATCTTGAAGAAAAATCGTGAGAGCCGTTTTTGAGAAATATTCGAAAGAGTACTTTGACCTTCGTGTGAAGTACCCTTTGTTTTGAAGTAAAAAGAAAATCAGAGCACGTGCATCGACAACAAGTAATGTCTACCTTGGATACGAAATGCGAATTCAATATATTCATCCGTTTACTCAGATTCGCAGCGCACAGACGGACGGACGGACAGACAGACAGACAGGCAAACAGACAGAATGACAGACGGACGGGAGTTATGCCAAAAACAACTTCTTCTGAATCAGGGATACCCGAAATGGATATTTCTCGCTTTCGAATGTTTTCACGATTACAAACCTTTCTATGTACTTCATATATAAGAAAGTAAAAAGCACTTCGAAATCGTTACATTGCGGCTCCTTTGCTCCTTTTTTCTTCAAACAAATGCGCCTCGTGAATGTGGATACGTGCATCAATGCCAAATCTAAGAGCTGACGTTTGAGGCCACGGAATTTTGTATATTTTCGACATAAATGTTCCAATATTTCATTTAATAACCCACCTCAGACAATTTTTTCGACAGTTATAGTGATGTTCAAATCTTCTTTTATTTCAAATTTTACTCGGTTCTCACAGTTAAAAATTTCACTATTTTCAAAAATATTCGGAAGGTCATCATGTCTATGTCATAAGAAGCTATGTCAATTGAATGAAAGAACTGAAAGATTGCTTCGGTAATTACTCACTTCAAAACGCAGGAATCGCTCTGATAAGTCGTAACAATATTCAGGAGATCAAAATGAATTAGTGTGTCGAATTGCACAGAATTCTCAGTGTTAATTCTTCTACCGATAGAAGCCCCTTAAATGATTTTCTTGGCAGAAAATTATTCCACATGATCCTATTTATACGAGTACCAGCTGATTACCCGGCGTCGCCCGGAATTATCTTTGTTTTACTCGTTAGACAAACGAACCAACTCACCGGAAGGGAGCCTGGCAGGTCGAATTTTTGCTTCCGATGCAAGATACAACTGCGGCAGCGCGGCTGCTCCATTTCATTAAAACGCTTATAAAATCTAAACCTTTCGTTTATATTTAACAATTTAATTATCTTTGTTAAACGCACAAAGCAAAGAAGCCTTTAAATTCAATGAAGATTGATTTTTTTTTCTTCCAAAATTCCTCGCTTAAATTGAAGTATTTGAACGCTTCTATTTTTCATAACTTTTTTTATATAATTCAAATTAACCTTAGTAGATAGACATATGCTGTCCAGGAATTTTTTTTTTTGCACTCTTCGAGACGAACGATAGTGTCATTGATAATTGTCATTTATCTCTATCCGTTTAGGCAGCGTAAGTTAATATGTCCGGTTTTTTTCTCCCGATTTCATCGACACTTATCTTCAACTTCATTTTTTAATTTTAATTTTCATACATGTAAATGATAAAAGTTAAGCTATGCTCTTCCTGGACGTCTTATCTATATCATAACCCAACTTCAATACGATCAATTCAGTGGTTTAGTCGTGAGTAAGTAACAGACAGACGCGCTTTCGCAGTACGCATTACGCATTTATATATTAGTATGGAAGTATGGATTTTATACCTGGAAATATGTTGTTTATCTGGAAAAGCGAGATTTCAGTGCATTAACAATTGATGTCTTCCGTCGATTGTTTCGCGACCAGAGACAAATGCGCAGCGTTTATGAACCCACGTGACAAACGTGAGAACCCAAAGTGACTGTCGAGGAGAGGTGCTCGACTGAAGAGCAACAGACACAACTGGCCAGGTGGCAGCCAGCGCCAGCCAGCGCCAGAGACCTGCATCGACCCTTTCGCTGCTCCCCCCCCCCCCCCCCCCCCCCCCCCCCCCCCCCCCCCCCCCCCCCCCCCCCCCCCCTTTTTTTTTNCCTTTCATTAGCTTATGTGTACACCGAATGAACGCACTCCTTGAGGATGTGAAGATCGCCATATCAATGGAATGCGATTTCTGGATCCTTTTGTGTTCCAATGTTTCATTCCTGTGTTGTCATGTCATGGAACGGATGGTTCGGAAACTGTGAGTGTGTAGATGACAAAATGTTTTTTTCTTCTCGAAAGTATAATAATAAAAATAAGAAATTTATTGTCAAAAAGCAGATACAAACTGCATATGACCAAGTGGAGGACAATAAACTAATTTACTCTCAGGAAGGAAGCAAGGGACAATCCCATCAATTACGGGTCGTCAGGCAGAAGTAGATTTACCGTTTCAGCATAAGAAGAAGAATAGTTCGGCACGCGTTATAAAATTAGCGTAACACCAATAAATATTGCATTTAATAAAACACATAAATGTTATTATAGATTTTTCGAAAAATATTCTTTATAAATCGTAACTATTAAATAACAATAAATTCGGGTATCATTATTTCAGCAAAAGCCTACTAATGAGTCTCTGTACGAGAAGAACCCGAGCAAGGACGGGGTTTTGCAGTATCAATGTGCACAAGGGTAATATGTAACACAATTTACTTAATTTGGAATTAAGATTATCAATGTGACAATTTCATTTGAGGTTATCTTGAATATGGAGACCTAAGAATTTTGTAGTGGTAACAGTTTTTAATTGTGTCTTTAATGAAAGAGATATCTGGGATAGAGATTACTGTTGTGAAATGACGTAGAAATTGTTTTCTCAGTGTTAGAAATATTGGCTATATCTATTTGCTGCATGTTCTCGTTGTTCAGAAATCAAAACCCTTCATGAAGATATTATTCTTGAATACTAATGGTAATGAATATCTTCGTATAACTCGGTTTTGCGTCATAAACTTTTCCGAAACCCTATAAACACACAATATCATGTGGGTTTACATAACTCCTTTTAATTAATATGAGCATCAGGTTTTGTATAAAAGTTAGGAAGCAAATTATCGGAGCAGTTTACTAATGAATTTCATGTAGCTCGCACAACTTATTAGATCAACAGCTACTCATTAATACCACAGGAATAAACAGAATATTTCAATTTTTTTAATGTAAAGTTTTATTTTGCCTTTTTTTCTCCCTTTTCACCCTTCTCGATTAAAATGCATCGTCCTCATTAAAAATGAAATTCCTACTCTCTTTGTCAAAATGTACATAAAAATTAATATATTATTACATTAACAGTAATGAGCTGCTTTATTCTACAGAGCTAATGAATATCTTTCTAATTAATATTGTATCAAATTCCATTTCCAAATTTTTACTGACCGAATTAATTAGAAATATCCATTTTAATATTGACTAAAACTTTTTAAAAAAATTTGTTTGAATAAAAAATTTTAATTGGTAAAATAACTGAACTCAATAAAACCTATATCTTTTATGTTTTACATATTTCTTGTGTTAAAATAACTCTTAAAATTCATTTTTAAACGTGAAAAAGTTTTCTGTTTTAAAAATCGAATATACTCAAAGAAAAAAGTTATAGTGCGTAAAGACAGAAGCAGAAAAAGACTCAAATACGTAGAATTAGTCTCTCTCAAAATAACTGACCAACCATTTTCATTTTCTTCTCACATAATTTCTGGTTGGGAGTTGTTTCGAAATACCCGTGAAACTAGTTCGGAACAATACAATACAATTGCTTGTTAACAACAATGATTTTCTACTTCCGATATATTAATCTCAATAAACAAGAAAATTAATTAGTGGCTGTATACAGAAAAATCTGGAGTGAACCCCACTCTCTTTTCCTCTCATATTTCTTCAAAGTAGTTCATAGTAGTAAGTAGTCTACATAGCAATAAAACCAAGTAGGAAAATTCTTTACACATAAAGAGGAAAATGTTTCATAACGGACAGTAAAATATTTTGTCATTCTGTCGTCATTTGTTGATGCAAAAGGTCTTTCCGGTCCCATGGCGGCCATCTTCAGTGCATCAATGTTTTTTTACAAAATATAAATTACAAAATAAATATTAATTGAAACATTCTAAAAATAATCTAC
>NNCF01126313.1:603909-637228 GCA_002313205.1 Laupala kohalensis
ATATATATATATATATATATATATATATATATATATATATATATATATATATATATCGTCTTTCGTCATGAAGGGAAACGATAGTCAGCTGTTAACGAGACCATTGTCCCACTTTCTCATTTATTTCTCGGCCCCGTTACGATAGGAACTTCTTTAAATTCACTGTATTTTATTACTTCGTGCATTTTTTCAAAGATAGTGATAAAATGTTGATGTTTATTTTCGTTCGTTGTACCTTATGTCGATGCATCTCGCGTGTGTTATAATATCACGTGCGTATAAATACAACAAAAACACCAAAGAACTGGACTTGAGCTATAATGTGCATGTTTATCAGTAAAATATGCAGTTCTTACCATATAAAGAGCATATTTTAAAACGTTGACACGTCACAGGAATATCAAAACAGATCTTGCATGCTTGTCGTATGGCGTAATCGAAGGGAAAATATCTCTTGCCCTTTTTTCAGAATAGCAAATCCTCGTGTGCAGAAGAATCAATATTTTCCGTATCTAAGTGAAATGTTAGCAATAGAAACTGAGAACTATCAAGGTACAAGCTGATTACCCAGTGTTGCCCGCAATATTTTTTACTCCTTAGACCAACGAACACACTCACAGGAAGGAAGCATCGCAGGTCGAATTGTTGCTTCCGATGCAACTGAGATACAACTGCTGCAGCGCGGTTGCACCATTTCATTAAAATTCTTGTCAAATGTAAACCATTCGTCCAAACTTTACAACTTAAAGATGTATTTAATCTTTGTTAAATGCACAAAGTAAAGAACCCATTAAATTTGATGAAGATTGAATTTTTCCTTCTTAAATTCCTGACGTAAATTGAAGTATTTGAACACTTCTATTATCCATAAAGTTATTTCGATAATCTAAATTAACCTTAGTAGATAGACATATGCTGTCGCTGACTTTCTTCCAGGCGAACAATATTGTCATTCATAATTGCCGTCTATCTCTACTCGTTTAGACAGCGGAAGTTTATATATCCGATTTTTTTCTCCCGATTTCATCGACATTTATCTTCAACTTCATTTTTTATCTTTCTTTTCACACATTAAAAAAATAAAAGTTAGGTTATGTTCATCCTGGACATCTTAACTATCTCCTTGCTAAATTTTATCACGATGGATTTTGTTATTTAGTCGTGATTAAATAACAAACAAACTGACACGTTCTCGCATTACGCATTTATATATTATTATGGATTAGTAAAACATAAATAAACTTTATTGTCAAAAAAACAACAGTTGCAAACTGCGTATGACCACCTGGGGGGGGGGGGGCAAGAAACTAAGTTACTCTCCGGAGACAAGCGAGGGACCATCCCATCAATTCCGATCAAAGACCGTTGGGCAGTGGGCGATGTAATATTTACAAAAGAAATTATTTAATAATACCTACAGTTATCCATTTGTCATTAAAAATAAATTGTAGATATTAGTGCAGAAAAAATTCGAGAATAATAAAACAAAAGTATTAATGAGATTCCCGCCCAAGGAAAATCCGCCACTACCCGGAGGAAAACCCGGGCCGGGATGAAAGGGGTTACAGAGATAAATGTACACAACCAAAGTGCCCAGGTTGCGTTCAGTTAGGAATAAACTATTAAAAAAACAAAAAGGGAGCAAAATCAACATGCATGGAAAAGGAATTTAATCAATATCTGGAGTACATTAAAAAAAACAACGATGAATGATAAAAGTATAAGAGATATTACCCTCTCACATATATTTATTAGGAAATTGACACTCTCTTTTACTTCCTTTATTGAAATCTGTAAATTCTTTCTCATTGTAGAAACAACAGCACATTAAAAAGCTTTTAATCGTGGATTTAAACAGATTCAATTTATTTATATTTTTTTGATTTTGGGGAAGGGAAATATACAAAATTATTCCAGAATGATAAGGGCCTCTTTGGTAAACAGTTGTTGACACGCCAGGGCGATGAATATTAAGCGTTATTGCGAGTGTTGTGTTCGTGAACTAGACTGTTTCTTCTAAAGCAGGGGTGAGATTTTAGTAGTTCTGTCTTAACAAACACGACTACTTCATAAATGTATATGCAAGGGAGAGGGAGAATATTTAATTCTCTAAATAAAAGTTTACATGAGTTTCAGGAGTGAGATTTACATGTAATCCGAATTATTCTCTTTTGAATTCTAAAAGTTTGAATGCTCTGAGTGGATTGACCCCAGAAGATAATTCCGTTCCGTAAATGAGAATATTCATTTGCATAATACACGCAGCGAGAAATGTTTTGACAAACAATGTTGGCCAAAATTCATAATGCATAGCATTTTTTGCTTAGTTTGGAATTCAGATTATCAATATGGCAATTCTATTTGAGGATTTCCTGCATATGAAGCCATAAAAATTGTGTCTTGACTGATTTTATTCGGGTTTTGTTTAGAGAAACGGATGTGGGAGAAAGAGATTTTTGTTGCACCACAGCAAAATGATATAGATTCCGTTTTATCAGTATTAACCGATCAGTTTTATCAGTAGATACCGTATTATAAGTATCAGATGAGACGATTTGAATGAAACGACGAGAGGTTAGATAGAGCATTTTGCGCATTGACATGTTTACATGGTAGATTTGTGTCATCAGGAAAGAGAACCATTATGCAATCGGTCGTGGTGGATGACATATCATTTACGTACAGTAAAAAGAGGAAAGGGCCTAAACGACATAACCTTACTGTGTGAATCGCGTTTCTGTTTGAGGGCGCTGAGTTGTTCGAGTGGCCTCGAATCGTCCGGAAATATACATTCTTCTCTACCGTAAATATTACAGATATCATAGTTCGCGCTAGAATTAAAACTGACCCAGAGAACTCACATGAGAATTAAATTTATCAAAATTTAATTTGTTCTGTTTTGCACTGAACATTCAGAGAATTATGTTATGTAATGACTGGGTCATATTTTTGCTATCGGTAAAAAAGACGTAACTACTTTGAAAAGAAATGAATAAAAGAAGGTTAATAAAACATTTATTAGAACCAAAGTACACAATTTTCTTGATAAATGTAAATATTTTAAACTGATTTTGGAATTTCTTTATCAAAAAAATTTAATGCTGTTTTTTTTCTTAATTTAAAGTTTCCCACAGGTTGTTCACTCAAATTTGTTCTCATTATGAAGTTTGTCAGTAAACTCGAGGGTGTTAATTTCTATTGATATTTAACGGATAAATGATTTTATTCGAATTTACAAAACCCTTCGCTATTAATAACTCGTCTTAACATCCGAAACCATCGCACTGCACAAGGATACAATGTCTTGAATACGAAATTATGTAAGTATACATAATGTGTAATGATAAGAATTGAAGGGAAGAAATTTTTTAATAAAATATTTAAAAAACAATCCAAATAATTAACTAAACGAAAATTACGTAATATTTTGAGGGTTTCATGAAGTATGTACTCATGCATGTAATATGTTTCTCTGTGGTGAGGTTTCTACATCCATCAATTTGAAAAAGAACAGACCTCTCCTAATGAGAAGCGGTGCAGAAAGAAACGTAGTTTGGTGTTAGTCGATTACTGTAATCGTGTACAATTGTATATACACACACACACAAACAAATCTGATAAAGACTTTGGAGCATACTATTTCCACAGAGCACATAAACACAAAGTCACCTGCCCTTGGTAATTGTAAACCAAATAATTACTCCTTCGCGCGCGTTTTTTCTAATGCAAACACGGCACGCTATGTTTTGTAGGACACGCGATATTATACCGCACCCTTTGTTCTGAATCTAATCTGTGAATATAGGGAACACACGCACCTTCTCTCCCACAAACAGCAACCTTTCACGACGGGAGTGCTTCCAATGGCCATAACAGTCATATATCGTACTGTGTGTATTTCCTTACTCCTTTTCCCTTGCCTAGTGGGGGTCGGAGATGGACTTAACAGGGGATTTAACAGGTCTTCCTATCACCCCCCCCCAGGGGACTTACATCTAGTAAGTACGTGTTTGGCGAACACGGGGCCCCGAGCAGAGTCTGGCATTACTTCCACTTACTTGTGCGAGGCTCCTTCCTTTCTCTTTCCTGACCTCCCTCGGTCACCTCTTGTTCTTTTCGATCCCGACGCCATTGGGGCTATCAGGGTATCTTTCATTTTCCTCATTCCTCTCATTTTTTGTTCTACCCCTCATTTTTTGTCCCCCCTTATTCTTTGTCCCCCTCATGTTATGTGCCCCCCTTATTTTTTTGCCCCCCACTCCATTTGCTGTTTTGATGTATGTCGTGAGATATGTTTTGGTGTGTTGTAATTCAGGAGGTTTTTTTTAGTGGGTAGGGTTGAATCATTCGACGAGTCCCACACGCGGGGAGAGTCATGTTGGCTCTCCCTAGTGCGTAACAACTGCATTTTCCCTACCTGTACAAGTTTTTCGGGCTCCAATGACCTTTGATGTCGACATGAGCCGTAAAGCCCCACAAAAAAAACTTCCTGTCGCACCTCCCCGAGTCGGGTGATCTATGAATGATGATGAGAGAAAACGGGAGTGCCCTGAGAAAACCTGTCGGGCAGGGTGTGAACCAGCGTTTCTTCCAGAGAGGTAGTAGAAGAGTACGCTCCGGGTCGCCCACCACATCGTACTAAGGCTTAATAAGAAAATAAACTTTGTTTGTTAGTTTATTTGTTAGCATGATCGTGAAAACTAAAAGAATTTTCGACTTCGAGTTTTTTCATTTGAAAAAAAAAATCAACCTAAATCATAGGCTATATTCTTTCTGATGAATTGCTTTAAAAAAATCTTTTTGCTACGCGTTAAAGGTAGTTTAAGGCATTACAGTAATTATGCCTCTACGCATCCAGTGGCTTCTCGTATCTCAAAATGGAGTGAAAACACCTAGAAGGCTACTAGGTTATATAATATAGTGTTTTATTTATTCCATTTCGTATTTACAATGAATATATACATAAATTTATGGGAATAATTCTAGATCCCTTATCATGTAGTGGAAACTAGTACAAAATAATAATGTTCTTAAACTTGCAAGTCAGTCATTAATTTTGATGATAAGATGACGTGCACAGCGTGACGTCCACAGATGGTTAGCCGAACATTTACCATTTGTAAAAGAAACAAAAAAACTTATCAAAAATTGAATTTACTTCTTTTTTCAGTAAATAAATGTTTACTTCAATATAATTATTTAAATTACACTTACATAAATACATGAACAAAATAAGACCATATTATAGATTTATATCCTAATTATATAAATCAAATCCAGTATGCATATACAATAATATTAATTTATTTATTTACATTAATCAAAATGACTTTATAATAATCTTTAAATAAAACCGAGACAAAAAGATAAAAAATTGAGAATCTTAAATAAAATTACAGATAATTTTTTCAAAAAAATTCGTTGTTTATAAATATATACATACTTACAAGAACACTAATGTGAAAATATTAAACAAGACTATGACAAACTTTATACATTTTCATTAGTTACTACCGTACATAAATATAATTATATAGTTAAATCAAGAGACTTCAGAAATAAGTACACAAGGACTAAATGAGTACTTTGAGTAGATCCTCAATACTAGCTTGTTTTAATAACCATATTTTTAGTTGTTTTTTGCAAGTGTTTTATATTTTTACAATTTTTTTTCTATCAGGTGATAAACCGTTGTAGCATTTTGGCCCTAAGAATACAAAAATTGTTCTCAAAATGGTTTTGTATACCTTAGGTCGTACTAGTTGTCCTTGAGTAGCTGCTTGCGTTCTGTTGTATCGTCTGTCCGTATGTCTATTTCTGCTCCTCAAATAAAACGGTTTAGGGACCTTGTAAGCAAACTAATGTTTCAGTGGCAAAATATTTAGTTCAATGTTAAGTAGGAAGATTTATTCTCTTTTCTGTTTTCTTGTCATTAAACGTATATATTGGTTTTGTATGACGGGGAGTGGTGTGAGTATGTTTTTAGTGGATGATCCCCAAAATTCAGTAAATAAATAAATAAATAAATTTATTGTCAAAAAACAGTACAAACTGCGTATGACCACGTGGAGGGAAAAAAACTAATTTACTCTCCGGAAGCAAGCAAGGGACCATCCCATCAATTCCGATCAAGGGCCCTAAGGCAGAGGCGGATTCAAAAAATTCAGCAAAAATTCCTAGATAAGATAAAAAGTTNAATTCTGAATGAAAAGCGATTGCATGGTTTTTCCAACTTATTTTGTCATCAATTTGGATTCCTAGATATTTCATACTATTTACCTGGTCAATTTTCGGACAGCTGTAGTTTCAATCCCCGTTACAATGGATTTTATGAAATGTTAAAGGGTTTTAAAAACAATATCCTTTTAAGTCAAAATTAATGTACTTAGTAAAGCGTTTATAATCATACTATTTTTGCTGCACCAAATACGCAACGCCTTCAGATCGTTTAACATTCCCAGCCAAATGATATTCCAAACTTGGCTCGCATAACGAATCGTGACGTCATCGGCGTACGCGCTCGTAACTCCCCTTAGGGGCTGGTACAGAAGATAAGACGGACCCTTGAGGTAGCCCCTTTCTAATGTCTAATTGTTTGCTGAGACAGTTTTGAATTTTTACTTGCTCAGTGCGTCCTTTGAGACAGCTTCTGAACCAGTTCACTGATACTCCTTTGAAACCTATAGCTTCCATTTTCATAATTAAAATATCATGATATACTAAGTCAAAAGCTTTGCTAAAATCTATAAAAACTCAGGATGTTTTTTTCATTATTATTAATGCTTTTGTAGATTTTTTCCATAAAAAAGGATATTGCTAGTTCAGTACTTTTACCTTTTGTGAAACCAAATTGTCTTTCATTGAGAATTTTTTGACTGTTTAAAATATTTAAAAGTCTGATTTTCGATGCTTTCTCAATCACTTTATAAAGCACAAAAAGTAAAGCACTTGGTCCATGGTTCTCCAACAGTTCCCTGTCCCTGTCCCTTTTGAAAACTGGTATAACTATACTGATTTTAAGCTTAGTGGGAAAGACACCAGTTTCAAAACTTAAGTTAATTATTTGTGAGAGCACAGAAGAAATAGTTTTACTAATATTCTTAATACTGTCAACAGACAGTTGGTCTATACCTGTTGATTTTTTGTTTTTTAAGTTCCGTATTGTACTGTCAATTTCATGACTTGTAACAGGAAATATAAAAAATGTTGTTTTTTTACAGGAGAGGTCAGGGTTAGCGTCAAAAGTAGTGTTAGATAACAGTTTCATAGGCTCAACAGTAAAATATTCGTTAAATATTTCAGCAATAGAAGTAGGGTCTCATATAAGTTGTCCATTGAATTTTGCACCAGTCACCTGTTTCTTATCTGTGTGTTATCAGTTAGCTTATTTATACTTTTCCATTGCTCAGTTAAATTCCCTTTATGGATAACAATAAGGTTACGATAGAAAGTATTTTTCAATGAGTTTCTTTCAGTATTCAGTGTAGTAACGTAATTGTTGAAAAAGGTTTTGTGACACGTGTCGTAAGGTCGTAGCATTCGTCAATGTGCAGATCATCTGGCACACTTGTATAGATTTGGCATCGCAGAGGACCGGAATTGTATTTGTGGAAATGGGGTGGATGTCAATCATGTAGTATATGAATGCAGGATAACGGAGGCAGATAGAGGAAGATGGTTTGAGAAAATTAAGACAAATGGATCAGCAAATTTACATGACTGGACATATTGAATTGGAAGTGAAAGTAAATATACTGATTTTACGAAGTATGTAACAGAAATTGTAACAATACGTAATGCAGAAAAAAAACGTAATAAGACAATAAAAAACAGAAGATGAAACAAATATAAGTGGAAGGATCAGAGTCAGGCAGACGTGGATAATAGAAAAAGTAAATACATAAATTTATTGTCCTGTAAATACATAAATTTATTGTCAAAAAAAACAGTACAGACTGTGTATGACCACGTGGTGGACAATAAACTAATTTACTCTCCGGAAGCAAGCAAGGGACCATCCCATCAATTCCGATCAAGGGCCCTAAGGCAGAACTCACTCTTAAGAATTAACTCCTCGTTGTTGACGAGTTTACGCATACTGTTTACGTTAGCAATCGGCATATATAACAATCCAACTGCTTGAATCGTTAATGCTTTAAATTTGAGTCTTCACGTAGAGTCAAACAACCGAGAATTACGAAGGCGTTTAATCCCTAAACGAGAGTCTCGCGCACGGAGCTGATTTAAACTAACAATTAAAAAAGAAAATTATAAATTAATTCAAAACATGCAAGGTAATTGATCGATTAATCACACACCAAAAATTACCTAACTTCTGAGATTATTTTCTTTTACATATTACACATTTATTTCATATAAAACATAAAAATATATTTTTTATTTATTTAAAATTCATATCCATCAATATTTTGGCGGTGAGTTCGGGAAGGTATCAATATTATTTTATTATGATTCACTCAGCAGAGGGGATTAATCAGGTGTATTAATTGAAGTAATTATTAGCGAATTTAGTGTTATTTAATAGTGACAAATTATCAACAATACTGTCCGAATGATTTATAGTTTGATAATAATACGTACTTGTGAAATGACTTTTCTGTGTTTTATTAAATACAATATTTGTTTATGTTTGTTAATACTATAACATGTGTAGAATTTTTTTAATCGTTAGGAGTATGTTGAACTGTTAAATCCGCCTCTGATTTAGGGCCCTTGATCGGAATACATGGGATGGTCCCTTGCTTGCTTCCGAAGAGTAAATTAGTTTATTGTCCTCCACTTGGTCATGCGCAGATTGTACTTCTTAGTTGACAATAGATTTATGTATTTACAGGAAGAGGAAATGTTAACAATTCTTGCCTTAAATTATGATAGTGACACGATATTTTTTTGTGTCCATCTTTTTCCCTTTTTTTAGGCTACGTCATTGATTATAAATAGTTTTTAGCGATGAGAGCTATCCTTGGAGATCAGTTTCGATTTTTTTACGGCCATCCACCAACAAAAAGACTTAGTTCATAACTTTCGTGTATTTTTTTTATTAAAAAAATTAATGATACAATTTCTTAAGAAAATGTTAAAATTTGGTTAAAAGTAATGTAATTGTTCTCATTTTATAAATCTAAAGAATGAGTTACGAAGATGAAAGTAAAAAACTGTCTCTTTTTACTGTCCAATTATAAAGTGAATAAGGGAAGTATTGAAATGAAAAAAGAGAAAGAAAATCGGGATCTCTTCAGATATTGGTAGCAACCTACGAGACAAATACAAAGAGTTCAGCAATGAGATGATCATTCCTGCAACCTGTCGTTGAATGGGGAAATATGGATTTACGGACCAAAGTTGGTAAAGGTTTGAGTATATTTATTTTTAGACATATTGACCTCTTAATTAAGTCATTGTGTTTGAGAATTTTTTTTCTTCTTTATCCATAAGTAATTTACCGACTTAGTGTTATTGCAGTGTAGGCTTTTTACTATAATCTTTTTTGAAGAAATATAATTAGAAAGTTGTGTGGAGCACTGAATATTTTCTACTGATAGTAAGATACCTGTAAAAAGATATCAGAGGCATATAAAATTCAGATTTCAATACGACATCGCGAAATTTATGTGGTTTTATCTGGGTCTCCTTTATTACAGCGTAAATTCTATTTCTAGTGACGCTGGAAGGCTATTGAAACCTAAACAATCTCTTCGTATCATAGATAATATTTTTAAGAACAAATGAAAGATGTGGTGTTGTCTACTAGTAAAAAGTTTCTTTAGATAGTACATTCGCTGGCATCTTCTAACTGAACCCCCCCCCACATCTAGTTCTTGTAGTTACCTGTTGTTCTTAAATAGCGTCCAGTCGAACCTTTCGGCACATCTGCCCTTTTATACTTGGCCCTTTGTGAGGTTATATTCAACTTATATATTTATATTTTCATTTAGTTGCAGCACTTATCTCTTCTTCACAGATTCATTCTACATTAATTTGTTGTTATTTTTCCAATACACTTAAAAAGTTTATTATATTTTAATTAATTTCAATTTTTTATAATTTAAACAAATTTTTAAATTTTAATAAATTTCAAATGTTCATATACTTTACAATTAATTCTTGTACTTTGCATTCTTATATATTGTTTATGTTTTTTGGTTTTATTTTAGACTGAAGATGCCAGCTAAGTTGGCAAAGGAACTATCTGAATAAATATTTTACTATTAGAGAACACCACATCTTTCGTTTATTCTCAAGAATGAATACTAGTACCGCCTCACGGATAGCGAACTAAAATAATATTTTCTTTGAGCGTACATCGCGTCGCCAGAGCTGTCCGCCTCGGGCTGAGACCAATGAAGCTCCAATACGTTTCACGTACACCGACCGCTCGGCCGGCCAGCGAGCGAGCGAGCGAACGCCATCCGGTCACAACGTCTGGTCAAACGGTCACAACGCCTATCCGGAGGGGGTTTCTGCAGCCGAGTCACGCCCGCAGGGAAGTCACTGGGAGACACGTCCGGTCGGGAGCGAGAACAGCGATTGAAAACGTGGCGACACCGCGTCGTTCCCCCGGGCGGGAGAACTTCCGTGTTGATTCACTCGGAGAAAATCTTGCGGCTCGGATGCGATACAGATAACGACAAAAAAATTGGGATGAAGTGTCCTGGGTTCTATTTCTTGTAATTCTGGAGCTTTTGTCGCTGTTATTTTTCAGTGATTGTAGTTCCAGCTTTGCTTGCGTGTATTTTGTCATTTTTTTCTACACATTTTTAAAAAAGATATCAATATTGATATTAAGTAAAGTTACCATAGAATTCATGAGTGATTTTATAAACAGATGAAGATAGGCACGAGACACTGAAGGGTATTTCTCAATACTTTATTCATCGGTCCCTTAAGGTATTCTGTGCGCGTTGACTGAAGTCAAGTTGACAACTATTCACGAAACTTGTAAATATTGAACAGAAGGAGTTATAGTTAATTAATTAATTAAATAATTAATAAAACGTTGACTTGATTTTTAATGTTGGACGAAGACAATTTTGTAATTTTAAAACTTGATAATTAATTTAGACTATCGTTTCATTCTTTCTTTGACAAGAGTCGTATTGTCTTCAGTCACGTGATGCGGTTGCCATTTCCGTTAGAACAGTATTTTCCACAGTTCTTGATAAATTATCCTTATAAATGCGCTGTAAGGTAAGAAAATCTTAACGTCATTGCGTTCCTATATCCATTTGCTATGTTTTAGTAGGTTCTTTTCGCTGTGTTAAGCTGGTACTTTTGCCAGAATTTCAAAAAAACATAAGCCCACGAAAGTTTTTCCATATATGCCCGTACTGATTTAAAGTCAAATGATTCCTGTACTCGTTCCTGTACTCTACTCAGGATAAAATACACATATATTATGAATTCAAAAAAATGGATCAACTTACTGTGTCAAAATGAGAAAATCAAGGAAAATGTAGATAAATATTGAGAAGAGAAATGTCTATATTTTCTAAAATTTAAATTTATTTTGTTGTTTTCGTATTTTATACTTCACATTTTATCTTCTTCGAATCGGCTGCAATTGTCTTTGCCAGAATTGCCAGACGACCAACTGGATCTGCTTTGCCTTAACTCTATCCGAATACCATCACTAAACAAATGTCTCCATAAAAAAAGTATCCACTTTTCTTGTAATATTCTTTAACTTTACGTGGACATTTTCCGCAGAAAAAACACTCCAACTATAGAAGTGTTTTTTCGGTGCACTTTCAGCTGTTCAATGTGTCTCGACCTCACCAATGGGCTCAGGTGTTAGCGCATTTGCTCATTTCCAAGTCACTCCGGGTTCCATTCCTGGTGGGGCCAGTACAACCATGTCGCTTTTCACGTTAATGTCCCATTGACTACTTGAAAAGCGAACCCCCCCCCCTTGTTCTATCCACCTAGTAACACTAACTCTTTCCATCACTAACTATTTCTTCTAACCCCTCCACGTGGGCTAAGTTGTTGGTAAGCTCAGGTGAGCGGTCCACCTACTAACAGTAACCCCTTTTATCGCCCCATGTAGATAAGCTTCAATAGCACGCTACATTTCCCATTTACATATGAAACAAATGTCTCTCCATAATTCAGTATCAATGTGATCAAGAAAATTAAATCAGTTTCTTATAATGAACATAGTTAAGCACGTTGCAAAACGGCGGAGGAAATTCCTAGTGAATGTATTAGAGGATGTAAGAGTACTTCGTTCCCCCACATTTTCCCCAGAGGACAAGCCCCAGTTCCGTACATCGCACTCAATTTAGCTTTAGGCTCAACTTTTGGTTCCCGCGCTTCGGAGGGAAGGAAAGGAATGAGATTATGTTCTGAAATAGGATTATTTAAAGTGTTCTCTTTGCTTCTCACTCTTGAAAATAGATTCCGGAGAGAGGCTTAACTTTTCCAACGGAATACTTAATGTAAACACTGTATGTGAATTCGTGGTGAAAGCAAGTATGCTCAACACGCAGAATGTGGCCCACATGCGGTACGAGAGTGGAGTGGGCACTATTCGAAGACTTCGGACCTTCAAAAATGCTCATACTACGAGAAAGGAAAGTCAATTGCATGCTCTTGTATCTGAATCCGTACTATTATATAAATGCGTCACGCGAAAGCGTGTCTGTCTGTTACTTAATCACTCAATTTATCGTCATGAAATTTGGCAATGATATAGTTAAGATGACATAGGCTAACTTTTATTAGAAAAATGCGAAAAAAGAAAGAAAATGATGTTGCTCACAAGTGTCGATGAAATAGGAAAAAGAGAGGTATATTCGCTTACGCTACCAAAACGGTTAGAGATAACTGAATGGCAATATTGTTCGCCTCAGAAAGTATTACAAAAATGTCCGTGACAGCATTTGTCTATATACAAAGTTTTCCCTACATTATCACACAACAAAACAGAATTAAAAACTGTTACGAATAAAAAATTATTAGATCTCCATTCAAATGCAATTGTCACGTAGTTAGTCCACGTAATTCCCGTTGCATATATTTTGCAAACGTTTACTGTTTTACGTTACGGTATTACCTTCTGGGTCAATTCCGCTCAAAGCATTGAAACTTTCAGAAGATGATAGTTCGGATAATTTGTAAATCTCACACCTGAAACTCTTGTAAAAGTTTATTCAAGGAATTAAATATCTTAACACTTCCCTGCATTTATATTTATGAAACGGTCGTGTTTGTTAAGACCGAATTACTGAAGTGCCACCCTTTCTTTATACGAAACAGTCTCGTTCACGAACACTATACACGCAATAGTAGTAATATTCATCGCCCTAGAGTGTCAACCACTCTTTGCCAAAAGGGACCATACCATTCGGGAATCGTTCTATATAATTCCCTGCCCAAGAATATAAAAGACATTATGAAATTGAATATCTTCAAATCCGCGGTTAAAAACTACCTCCTGCACCAGTGCTTCTACACTGTAAAAGAATTTATTGATTTTAATAAAAGTTAAATTCGTCTTGTACTTTATCACGCCATTGCTGTAGCACTTTTTAAATAACTTATAACAATTTCAAAAACTATTTTCTTGCATGATTGTGTTGCCGTATGGCTCATATTAATTTAGTTTTATGTGTACTCAACTTTGGCACGGTTGTGTACATAAATTCTGTAGCCCCATCCTGGCCCGGGTTTTTCTCCGGTTTTCCTTCAGGTAGAGGCGGATTTCTTATACAGGTTCTCTAGGTTTTGTATAGGGCCGTGTTTATTGTAACAATAAATCGTGAATTTATTGTTATTTCAATTCTTATGATTTATAAACACTATACTCACAATAATCTATAGTTCGATAATAATTTGTAAATGTAAAAATATTTTTTTGTGCTAAATTACGAACATATTGACATTCTATTAGTATTATAACTCGAAGCAATTTTTTTATCTTATCAAGGAATTTTTTCTGAAATTTTTGTATCCGCCTCTGCCTTAGGGCCCTTGAACGGAATTGATGAGATGGTCCCGTGCTTTCTTCTGGAGAGTAAATTAGTTAATTGTCCTCCACGTGGTCATACGCAGTTTGTACTGCTTTTTTGACAATCAATTTATTTATTTATTATCGAAAAAACGTTATTAAAAAGAGGAGTGTTAAAATACTTCAAATTAGGGAATAATTTAAGAAGGAAATAATCAATAATTTTCAAATTTAAGTTTATTGTGTTGTGTTTAATTTAACAAAGATTAAAAAACTTAGATTTTAAAAGCGTCTTAATGAAATGGTGCTGGCGCACTGGCACCGTTGTCTCACCTCGGAAGCGAATTCCACCTGCGCGGATCACGGCGAATGGATTCGTTGGCCTAACAAGTGGCAGCGCCGAGTAATCGGCTAGTGTCTATATACTTGGAAACTATTATGTTATATTAATTTCAATTCATGATCTCAATCCGTCTGTCCTTTTACAACACTAATAATGTTTAAATAGTGAGTTAACAAAAATGAAATAGTTTTTCCGAAGTAAGAAAAGACTATAGTTTCTACGAAGGTCCAGGGGTTTTATGAGGAATCTTCCAGATTGTCAGTAGCTTCTCACTCTTTTCTTCGCTTTTAGGAAATCTTTGTCAATTCTTTCGTCAATCTCACCCACAATCCAACTTCAAGATAAAATGAAACCCTGTTTTGAATAATTTTGTCATTTCTTTCATTATAATTTGCAAATTAAAAATTTATCTCGGAATTGAACAACACTGACGTTTATTTATAGCTTGTTTTTTGAAAGAAAGAGCTCATAACGCCATGCAATATCATGTTATTGTTATTCAGTTCAAACCATCTATTTGCTTCAAAAATTTATGTTAGCGAACTTCTAATTTTGAATTTTACCAATTTTTTTTCGTTACTCGAACCGTGAACGAGATATTTGTGACAAATTTAATATTGTCGATACTTTCGCATGGAAATGGCAATAGTCGAAGTTTAAGAATACATTAATTAAATCATAACAATGAATATTCTTAACAAAACGGTCATGTAAAACGTTTCTCGATATTTTTTTCCTTCCCTGCGATAGAGATAAAAAGGAAATGTAATAATTTTTCAGTAATTTTTAGTGAGTACAATACACATACAGCATCCACGTAATCAATGTAGCCAACGCTCTTACTTCGCCATCGTCTCAAGGAGTAATGACGTTTGTACCTCGCGTTATGTTGGCAGGACATTCGGAATTTCTCAAAACTTAAATCCACCGCCGACCTTTTGGCGTTCAATTCAGTTCACTTGCTCTTGTGGCGCTATTCTGTTCCTTCTGTGTCGAACGATGTAACTGGAATGCATATTAGTTGGCAATTCGTGATAGGCTGCCATATTGTGTAATTTTCTGCAAAGTTACATGACGTGGAATGTAGTGTTGATGATGCTGAACATTCACGTCGTTGGCGAGTGGGTGTGTTGTATGCCCGATGGAACGTCTGTCAGTCTGTGTGTGTATGGGTGGAGGCTGAGGCAAACAACGCACAGCTGTGACCCTTGTCGATACGAGTCAAAAGAAAATGACGACCTCTGCGAAGCGAGAGTTCGTTTGGACGCGGACGTCTCTCTCTCTCTCTGTGTGTGTGTGTGTGTGTGTGCGGTGGAGGAGGAGAGTGCGGTGGAAATTTCGAACTATCCAGAGCGTGTGGCATATTATATATAGGAAGCATTAGAACACGATTTTAGTATGAAAATTGCACAATTTTAATCAATTCTTTAATAGTATAATTTTAATGAATAGGAAAACAAAAATTAATAGTTTAGGAACTTATTGACTTACAGTTACAAAAGCTTACAGTCACTTACATTATTTTCCATCCTACTTGGTGGTTTTGTCGTTTTTCACTATGATTTCTTTTTCGTACTTTTACACATAATAATAATAAAGTAGTTACATTATAAATAAGTGGATGACTCGTGTCGTCCAATACACATTGTTGCAGAATTTCAAAGTATACCATTCAGAATGCTTGATTTGTTGCCATGCAAACGTTCAGAAAAGATAGACGACTACAGTCATAAAATAAAAAGAGACAACTAATAAATCAAATGTAGTTTACTTGAAGTGAAAGAAATGTTTCGTATCCGCGTAGAGATAAGAGCGAATTGCAATCCTAGAGAATAGAGGAACATGTAAACTGCAACAAGTCCTTGGGTTGATTCGTGCAAAACGAGTGCTGTCTCCCTGCGGATTTATTGCGGCTCCTCCCTCTCTTCGGTTTCATTGTTTCCCGTAGCGCAGATTCCGTTCGTCTCTTGTCTATCCTTCGCGACGATGAAAGGAAGGAAGGAATGGAAACATTTTGTGAGTTCGAAAATAAAATATTCTTAACTAAATGAGGTTGTTAATTTCTTTTCGGTTTTATTTTCAGCTCATCAATGAAAAGGCGCATATAATGGTATAATTTATACGAAGTATGATACACGATAAGTCTGAAAATATTAAGGTTTTGAGCTCGAATATTTATTTTCGTAGTTGTTGTCTGTTGGTCAGTATTTTCGAAAGTTAGTATGAGTTATTAATAGAAGATACCTAAATGAATCTTTCATCCTGGCCCGGGTTTTACTCCGTTTTTCCTTCGGGTAGAGTCGGATTTCTTATACAGGTTCTCTAGGTTTTGTCTAGGGGCGTGTTTATTGTAACAATAAATTGTGAATTTAGTGTTTTTTCAACTCTTATGATTTTTAAACACTATACTCAGAATAATCTATAGTTCGATAATAACTTGTACATGTAAATTTACAAACATAATTGCGTTAAATTACAAACATATTGACATTATATATGTATTATAACTCGCAGCTAACTTTTTATCTTATCTAGGAACTTTTGCTGAAATTTTTGAATCCGCCTCTGCCTTAGGGCCCTTGATCGGAATTGATGGAATACGTCCCTTGCTTGCTTCCGGAGAGTAAATTAGTTTATTGTCCTCCTGTGTTTTGACAATAAATTTATTATTGTTCTATTATTGTCCTGAGTTTTTCATTATTGCAATCGACTAAGTAATCCATTATAAACGTGTTACTAGTGATTGAAAGATACGGAGGGAATGGAACAATGAGTGGTTGGCTGTTGAAGGAAATGGACTCCGACTTATCAAATCCTCTGTTGTCATGGAGCAGTTTCTGTATGTCAGCCAGACGCGACGAAGTATTACCGACGCGCCTGCGCAATGGACACTGTCCTCTCACTCATCTGTATCTCTTGTACCTTGATGATGAACCCGTGTGAGCGAGGACTTTAGTTCTTCCTTAAAAAAGTACCTCACCTACTGACTGCAGAAGATACACCAGATTACGGAGCAAAATGGTCTGCTTGCAGATTTACCAACAATTATCGGCGATGAAATGAACCATGTTAGTAAATTACTGAAATTCACAAATGGATCGGGACTCCTCCTACATGTTCGCGGGGGAGGGGGGGGGTTAAATTTAGTTTCTTCTTTAATTTTATTTTTGTTCTTTACTTTCTTTTGTTAAAAACAATAAGATGAAAACTTAGCATGTATTTTAATTTAATACATTAATCAATTTTTTGTGTGTGAGGCTTTAGGGCTCGTCAAGGTCATTAAAACCCTTTACATTAATCAACTGTTGCCTGTTCTTTCCTATAGTCTTTCTATTTTGATGTGTGAGGGCTCTAATAATCTGGTTATTGACGAGCTCTAAATTCCCAATAATAATAATAATAATAATAATTGTAACATATGAGTTAAAGAAATATTGCAGTGACTTTGTTAAAGGCAAGCTGGTCAACAACATTAATTAATAAATAAATGTTAATAACCTCCACTACTGACATAATATGTTTCTAAGATACTTCGTCAAGGTTCCTATTGAGAGTGAGGTATTGTTCCTGCGACGCCTCCCCCGCCATCGAGTGTTTGAAAGCTGTTAGTGCAAAGTCCTTGTGCTCTCGGTGGCCTGCAGCGACTTGGGTGTCTTTTAGCCGATCGCTCGTCGCTGCTCCGGAAACTTCTCGAAGCTCTAATCCCTTTTCTCTGCTTCCGATCCACGCGATGCATTGAAAGCGTTGAAGGTCTCTTTCTTTCTTTCTTTCTTTCTTTCTATCATCCGATACCTTCATGCCTTCGATGTGCTTTCGGAGGCCAAAGGCGGAAGGTGCCTCACGTTGCCGAGATTCTTTTGTGTGATGCACTCTTACTGAGAAAGTGTTATGCACCCTCATTGGAAAAAAAAAAAAAAAGAGATGAATTATAATCTTCGATTCACATTTTTGTTCGTCCTGTCGTGAAGACACCTGTCAAGTACGGTATTGAAGTCGCATGGTGATAGGAAGTGGGTTAGTGGGGGGGTCAATATCATATACAATCTGGAGGCAATCGAGCCTCGGAGCAGAAGGAACCAGTCACTGCCTGGGAGTTGCATCCATGTGACACCCCAGCGTCCTCCTCTGTTCACCGACCATACAAGAGCCAGTAACCGTGAACCAGCGACTGCTCTTCGCTTCACGTCATTACGAGCTACAGAACCACATTACGTCACGGTCTCTGCCTCTGCCTCTCTTTGGAAGCCGCTCCGCACACATCGGCCACTTCGTAAGTATGAATAAATGAGTTGACAAGACTCTGGGTCTGGGTCACTGGCACCATATAACCACTTCCGCCAAACCTCCCTCCATCCCCCCTCCCTCGAGTCCTGACGACCCCCGTGACTCGTCTCGGCCAACCAAATACGGGTCACAGGGGGGAGCCGCGACACTCCTGATACATAAACTTTATTGTCAAGAAAGCAGTTGCAACCTGCGTATGAACACGTTAGGGACAATAAAGCAATTTACTATCTGCAAGCGAGCAAAGGAGCATCCCATGAGTTCCAATCAAGGGCCCTAAGGTAGAGGTGGATTTAAAATTTCAGCACACACCTTAGACAAGAATAAAAATAGTTACCTACGTGTTATAATATCAACAGAATTCCATTAAAAATTTTGTATTAAATAAAACTCAAAGAAATACTTCACAAATACCTATTGTTTTCGAACTGTTTGGGAAAATATATATATTTAAGAAATCGTAACTACTGAAATAATTCTACCCCCCAAGGTACATACATCTAGTAAGTACGTGTTTGGCGAACACGGGACCCCGAGTTGAGTCTGGCATTACTTCCACTTACTTGTGCCTGGCTCCTTCCTTTCTCTTTCCTGACCTTCCTTGGTCACCTCTCGTTCTTTTCGATCCCGACGCTATTAGGGCCAAGGTATCTTTCATTTTCCTCATTCTTCTCATTTTTTTGTCCTACCCCTCATTTTTGTCCCCCCTTATTCTTTGTCCCCCCTCATGTTATGTGCCCCCTTTATTTTTTTGCCCTCTGTAGCATCGACTGACAAATGACGACGACAGTTTTTAGTGCTCCATCGATGTTCGCCCTAATGAATAAGTGCAGCAGATAAAGTAGCGTCATCCTCAACTAACAGAGATATCTAGCCTCTTCTAATACATCGACCTTCTAATTTAGAATATATGATTTATTCACAACATTATTTGTCCTACCCCTCATGTTATGTGCTTCCCCTCCATTTGATGTATGTTGTGAGATATGTTTTGGTGTGTTGTAGATCAGGAGGGTTTTTAGTGGGTATAGTTGAATCATTCGACGAATCCCACACGCGGGGAGAGTCATGTTGGCTCTCCCTAGTGCGTAACTGCATTTTCCCTACCTGTACAAGTTTTTCGGGCTCCAATGACCTTTGATGTCGACATGAGCCGTAAAGCCCCACCAAAAAAATGTAATAAATCTAAATTGGGTGATACTCATTACAATAGACAGCTGTGTAAATAGTCCACCTCTACCCGAAGGTAAACCGAAAAGACGACGAACCACAATTAATGTACACAACCGTGCCAAGGTTCAGTACTGTTAAAACTAAACTTTAATATATAATAAGAAACAATACAAGCATGCAGGAAAACAGTTTTGAAATTTAATAATTTTTTTTCAAGTACTGAAGCGGTGGTGTGATACAGAGTGTTATTAAAAGCGAATATTACAAATGTCTCCTAAACAAGTGAGACGAGACCCGAGGCTAATCTTTCGGCACATTCATGTAGTTTGTTTTTTAATACAGAGATTTTAATGCTTTTATTGATTTTTGAAATTGAAGAATGTTTTTTCACAACTCTATCGACACCCGTGAAAATGCAAATACAACGATTCAACATACACTAGTTTTGTAAGAATAACAGGGGAAAAGCATAGAAAATTATTGGACATTTTCTAATGAAAACAATGGCTATGACTTTGCATCATTCCTGGGTTAGGTGTGAAAAGTGTCCAGTTTTCCTTGTCAGTATACCAAATATCGCGTAACTATATCTTCGTTCATACACATTCAAATTTTTAATGTTTTTCTTTTTGTTGTGGAACTTTAAGGTTAGTCAATGTCGTTAGAACTCTTTGTTAATTTTATTTCTTTGAATTTTTATTGTCTTGTAACGCTTAAAAAGTACGTTGTTCCATTGAAAAGAAAATAATAAGTGTTTCAGTACGTCTGCAGTAATCATTTGAGTACTCGACTTTCCTTAGTGATAAAAAAATAAAAAGTTTTGATATCCTAATTCAATCATTTAGGAGATACGTTCTAGGGGTTATGCGCGATTTTATTGAATCACTCTGCAGTCGCCTTGCGGTGTTTACGAGAATGAATCTACATTTCTATAAATCAGCGCTGTCAAAGTTATCTTTGGCCACAGGATCGTTTTATATGCAATTTCGATTCAGCGGGCTGCCACGAAATGGAATTAGGGAAATTGTTGTCCGACAAATAAAACTAATGGGTCAAATTTTCTTTATTTCTATTTCGATATTTTGATTCTCAACAAGAACGTTATATGATTTAAAACTCGAAACATCAAATAGTACATTTCTTTATTTTATAAATAGTACTTGTAATACAGTGGAGCCTCCGTAACTCGAACTTCAAAGGGAAATATTTTCATATTATGTATCTCAGAGTAAGTCCGAATACAATGTACTTTTTATCTCATCGCACACAGCACAATAGTAATTCTGAAGCATACTACTCAAAGTTGTTCACCCCAACGTTTGATGTAAAATGTACTCTTAAGATCAATTTCGCCAGTTGAACAGTACTTCTATACTTTATATATTAATTATAATCTTGTATATAAAATCGGACGTGTCTCTTTCAAGTTCAAGACACAAATTTTATTATTAACAGCAAATCAGTCGAAATTTATATACGTTAATTAATACGAATTAATTATGAGATCCACAATTAAAAAGGATGTGATAAGGAAAGAGGCAAATAAGACTTTCTTCAGAACTGTTTTTTAATATCCCATCCTGGCAAACCGGGTTTTTCTCCGTTTTTCCTTCGGATAGAGGCGGAGTTCTTATACAGGTTCTCCAGGCTTGTGTCTATGGACGCGTTTATTGTAACAATAAATCGTGAATTTAGTGTCATTTCAATTCTTATGATTTTTAAGCACTATACTCACAATAATCTATAGTTCAATAATAATTCGTACATGTAAATTTTTTGCGTAAAATTACAAACATATTGACATTCTATTAGTATTATAACTCGCAGTTAATAACTTTTGCTGAAATTTTTGAATCCGCCTCAGCCTTAGGGACCTTGATCGGAATTGATGGAATACGTCCCTAGCTTGCTTCCGGAGAGTAAATTAGTTTATTGTCCTCCACGTGGTCATACGCAGTCTGTACTGTTTTTTGACAATAAATCTATTATTATTATAATACAATTTCTGTTGTTGTTGTTTTTTCGGAGCCAAAAAGAGATTTCTTTGGGAAAACTTTTTATTTTTGTTTTTGACCGACACCGAGAAGGTTGTAGAGATGTAGTGGGTTGTATTTAGAGGTTATGGCTGGTTGATGATGGTGTGGTTCCATATCAGAGAGGTGTGTTGTTTTGTATTACAGTAAGGCATTTTGGGTACGTTTTTGTAACAGTTATTTCTTAGTTGGATAGTGAGTAATCATTGAAATGTTTGTGTTAAAAAGTTGTACAAGAAATTATGAAAATTGTGTGTGTTCTTTGTACTCCTGATGAAGGCAAAATCAATTGCCGAGACGTTGGTGTCGTAAAAAGAATGTTTTATCGATGACCGATCCTCGAATGTAGCGTTCCGTCACTCATACGTTCAGCGCTGGAGGGCGTTTGTTTAACCCCCACCCAAAGCCACGAGACCGACCGACCTGCGATTTCCTGTTTCTCGAAGCACGTTGTACACAAAACCTTGATTCTATTTACAAAACCTCTTTGCGTCTCAATGCTCGACTTTCGAGTACCAAGACACACTGTTCTGCTTTGTCGTCGTCCTTTGTCATTGAGATGAGACAGAATAACCTTTTGACTGAGTGCAGACTTCACGAACACTATACAGAGTGGTCCCGAATTCATGCTACAAACTGTTAAGGTTGTTACGAGACACCTAAACAACCTTTTATTGTAAACGAATATTGGGCGCAAGTGACGCGGTGAGGCGTCTGCTTGATTCAGTTGAGGATCTCGTCGCTGAAATATGCGTAGCTGCTGCATGTGCGCGTGTAATACCTGACGTCTTTAAATGTGTATGCAACCATGTATCACTGTTGGTGGACTTTGCAATTTTGAAACAGTTATTGTAAACATTACTCTTGTCATCGACACTGTTATAAAGACTACGTCTTTCTTTTAATATTTTATTCCTTATATACAATAAACGGTGTGCTGTACTAACTGATAATAATAATAATAATAAATTTATTGTCAAAAAAGCAGTTACGAACTACGTATGACCATGTGGAGGACAATAAACTAATTTACTCTCCGGAAGCAAGCAAGGGACCATCCCATCAATTCCGATCAAGGGCCCTAAGGCAGAGACGGATTCAAAAATTTTAGCAAAAGTTTCAGCAATCCTAGATAAGATGAAAAGTTAGTTGCGAGTTATAATACTAATAGAATGTCAATATGTTTGTAATTTAACGCAAAAAATTTACATGTACAAGTTATTATCGAACTATAGATTATTAAAACACGCCCCTAGACAGAGCCTAGAGAACCTGTAAGAAATCTGCCTCTACCCGAAGGTAAAAACCGGAGAAAAACCCGGGCCAGGATGGGGCTACAGAATTTGGAGGACGAGATATTGTGCCAGAGAGTTGCCGTACAAAAAATTGAATTTTCAGTCGTTGAAAATTTGATTCATAAATCAAATTTACTGCTCGAGTTATCTTGAAGACCCTTAGAACGAAAGACTTGAACTTCTTTTGGTTTTAAAGAAAATAAATTTACATCTATAGTTTTGGTGAAAGGAATTTTTGTTTTCAATAACAAATCTTGATTTATCTCTTTGTTCGAAACTATCATTTACGGTATTGATTTTCCAATATTAGGGATCGTTAAATTAAATAATTATCAATTATGTTACTATTGATCAGAATGTCTTGGTAATATGTCAGAATTTTAAAATATGTCTATATTTGTGGGAGCAGGATATGGTGGATTATGTTGACGAATCATAACAAACCCGTATCACTAAAACCATTTAACCCTAGATTATTAACTATTTTATTCACGCTCAGTACGAAGCTCAATTATTTAGTCTACGCTCGCAAAACTAGGTGTTTTCAAAGTTGTATTTCGACAACGTCCCCTCTCTGACCCAAACCACGTCCCCCCATTTGCTCACCCGATCGTGTAACGTTGAAGAGTGAAGCAAACATAGCTTGCGTTGCGAACAGGAGTACCACAAGGGCGTGCAATAGCCTCTCTCTTCTCACTTCAAGAGTATATATAGTCGCTATTCCTCTCACCTCTCACTGTCAACACGTCTTCTATGTCTAAGTGTGTCTCACCGATGGTGTAATTCACGTCCAATGCACTTTATAAATAAATGAATAAATAGATAAATTGATTGTCCAAAACTGCATATGACCACGTGGAGGACAATAATCTAATTTACTCTCCGGAAGCAAGCAAGGGTCCATGCGATCAAGGGACGAAAGGCAGAGGCTAAGGATTTAACATTTCAGCACGAACCTTAGATGAGAATAAAAATATTTCGGTACGTGTAACAACATAAATATAATACCTACAAATTAGTATTTCATAAAACATAAAAAAGTTATTTCGCAAGTACGTGTTATTATCAAACTACAGATTACTCTGAAAGTATGATTTATAAGTCGTAACTATTAAATAACATTAAATTAAATATTTCTAGATTTATTATTTCAATAGATGCTGCCCGCAGACAAGACCCTGGCAAGTCTGTATAAAAAATACGCCTCTACACGAAGGAAAACCGGAGAAAAACCCCGTTTAGGGTGGGGCCACAGAACTAATGCACACAACTGTGCCAAGCTAGAGTACATATAAATCTAAACTTATACGAATAATAAAACAACACTCGCACGCAGAAAAATAGTTTTGAAATTTTTATCATATGTTTTGAAAGTACTACACCAATGGCGTGATAAAGAACAAGACTAATTTAACTTTTATTAAAATCAATAAATTATTTTACATTGTACAAGCAGTTGGTAGCTTTTAACCGCGGATTTGAAGAGATTCAATTTGATAACATCTTGAAGGAGGGCCTTTATTTCTTTGGCTCCACTTCCGCAAAAAGTAAAATAAATTTCCTTCTTCCTCATGATTTAGTCGAGAGTCAGCCGAATCTCAGGTTTCCACTCCGCTTTTTCGTGTTTACTTTTTTGAGAAGAAGGAGCGTAGAAGTAATGCATTCAGAATCAATTTCTTTTACATAAATGCTGATATTTTTTAGTATTTAATTTTCGAATATTTATTTTCATGGATTACTAGATAACACAGATATCTAATCTTGATCTTATATGATTTGTTTTGAATAATTGGTCAATACAATAAGAGTCTGGTAGTGAACATTAAAACAAGGAATGAAATATATTAAATATTTATTTGAAATTAATTATTACTTTGTATGAGTTTATTGAAAATTAGATATGTTGTATTCTAATTCGAGTAAATATTCTTTTAGTGTTGTATTTGTCGTGTCATGCGAACCAGGAGAACCAAATATTGTAAAGTGAACTTGAAATGTTGTACTTCTGAGGAGCGTGTCATGTTTTGATGTGAATATCGGATGAAACGTCTCTATTCTTCTGAGTTCGTTTGAAATTTCAGAATACAATGAAGGTACCTTTGCCTGTTTTAATTAATGAACATCGCTTGCGATGTCATTAGCAAAGTGTTATTATAACAACGTTCTATTTCTTTAGAAAGATACTAAATACCTTATGTCATGTTGGAGAGGTAAATACGAAGGAAACTAATTCATCCATGAAATGTATAGCCTTTAAAAGTACAGATCACTGCTACAAGAGTTCCTCAATATACGTTCTGTGATGAAATTGCATTAATTTAAATAACAGGAATTTATTGAGCTAGAAAAATTTCATCAAATAACCACTTTAATAAATAAACGCTAAAAAGAGGAGAGTGGCAAAAAATTGAATTTTCTTTTAATTTTCTAGGAGAAAAATTCATATTTACATTGATATGCTACGTTGGTTAGAGATTTAACAAACCATATCATATTCAGATTTTTACTGCCATTCCCTTATTTACCTACTGAATTCAATATTTTAAACGTCTATAATTTGTATTAATAGATACAAAAAATTTGCTTATACTGATTATAACTTTAACAGACATATAAGCAGTATATGTACAATTAAAATTTGAATAAAATAGTGTCTTTATTTTTCTTATATGAGATATATTTTTTCTATACGCAATCAAATATTTGTTTACCTACTGAATTATATCTTTTACTTTGTATTAATAGACAGAAAAAAAATTGCTTGTACCGATTTTAATTTTTAATAAAGATATTACCAGTCATTTAAGTAGTATATTTACTAATCATATTTAGATAACATACCATGTTTTTTATTTTGGTTGCATGAAATATACTTTTTCTAGAGATCACGAGGCTTTATGAAGATATAGTTTACTTAACATGTGTTTTAGTCTCGTGGAACTATCCGGCTTGGGGATCCAAATATTACACTAATGGCCGACCATCCAGCTCACATCCGGAGTCAGTAAGTTTTAAACTCATATTGCTTTCTTTACACTATTTCGTTACAAAATACGTTGTTGTCAGTAGTTATTATTAATCATAAAACTACCATAGCAAATAATTTAAATGCAAATATTTGAGTGATAAATATTATTTTATGTATTAATAAATAATATTATGAAGAATTATTACATCTTAATGTTTTATGCTAGTGAAACTGTTTTAGTTATGTCAACGTTTTATATATATTTTATATCTTCTTGAGGGCTATCAACAATTGTAAAACACGATTACTCTGTTCACATCATCCCATACCAATCACAACACACATCCTCCTCGAAAACACAACCATTTCACTACATTTCCTCACATCCTTGCAACCAGCAAGCAATACTTATTGTTGGTATGGGATGATATGAATAGAATAATTATTTTTACAATTGTTAGTTTTGAAGAAAATATAAAATATTTCAAACCTTTGGCATAATTAAATAATTGTTTTACTTGGCCTGAATTAGGTATCCCTATTTTTGCAATACAGAGGCTGAATCAACGATTAAAAAGGTTTTATTGTAATTTTGTGATTAAGTTTTAATGTTTTATTGTGATTTTTATTTCTTCGCGTGTTTAGTGAATTGATGTGTACATTTGACATGTGTTAATATAACCATTATTGTGCACTTGAACTCGTCGAAACAATTATTTATTAAACGATAAATTTTCACATGAGATAAAAAAGGAATATTAGAATGAATACTAACAATGTAGAATACCAAATAAAATGTAAAGATTGAAATGTTACAATCTAATGTAGGTCAAACAAAAAGAAGGTTAAAAACTAGAATCCAGGAACACAAAAGGTATTTAAAATCGGTAGAACAAAGTGTAGTTACCTCACATTGCATTAATAATGATCACTCGATTGATTGGGAAAATACATAAATTTTGGACAAAAAAAGTTAACTTACAAACGTTGTATATCAGAAATTATATTTGTAAAAATATACACACGGGAGTTTGAATCTGCGCAAGGTCACTGAAAAACTATCTGATTTATACAATACAGTATTATAACATGTTTGTGTTTCTGCTATTTTGTAAACGTATTTCGTGTTTATACTTTTGTTTACGTCATGTTCATTTGTCCTGTTGTTATGTTTATTGTTACAATTTGTTATTTCTTGATCACCTGACGACGGCGTAAATCCACGTCGAAACGTAGTGAGCTCTTTCACAAAAAAATATAAATATTATTCAAAGTCCATCAAAGGTCGTACGTTTTTAAATGTTTATTTAAACATTACAATGATTTTAAATTGCATCACACGGCAGAATTATCTTGAAGGCATTCCACCACGTGGTAGCACATTGATTTTCAGTTATCCTCTCTCCCCTGAAACGTGTGTCTTGCGGTGATTTCTCCGAGAGTCCTTAAGTCGAATCCTTAGTCTCGTGATGTTTGTGCAAAGTCTTCAGAACGTGTGCAGCTGGTTGTTAGCCGACGTTCCTTCATTCCACGTTCCCTGCACGTCCAACGAAACTGGAGACCGCACGTCATCTCTCAGCATGCTTCACGTTCTGTCCTTCGGGTGGAGGTACAACCCGTTATTCCGTTCTGTTATCGGAACTAGAGTTGCCGTTTATGTTATTGATAGCCGAATACCATTAATGTGCCCCTCCAGTGGTTCAGAGACTAACGTGTTTACTCTTCACCTTGTCATTCCGGATTCGATTCACTTCTACGTCCCAGTTCATATATAGCTATGTTGATTCAACAGAAAATTCCTCCTCCTTCCATACACCTCACACTTTTCGTACTTTATCTTACTATTACTAACTACTCTTACTGAAATGTGGTAATTAAATTGTTGGTAATTAAATAAACAGTTAAAAACGTACCACCTTTTTTGGACTTTGTATAATATTTTAATTTTTTGTGAAGAACTCACTACGTTTCGACGGATTTAACTCGTCGTCAGGTGATCAACTAATAACAAATTATAACAATAAATATAACAACAGGACAAATGAACACGATATAAACAGAAATACAAACACAAAATATGTTTATAAAGAAGCAGAAACACAAATAAGTTATAATATTGTATTGTATATACCAGATAGTTTTTCAGTGACCTTGCGCAGATTCAAACTCTCGTGTGTATTTTTTTACAAATATAATTTCTCATATACAACGTTTGTAATAATTAACTTCTTTGTTCAAATGTTTCCAATCCATCAAGTGATCATTATTAATGCGATGTAAGGTAACTACACTTTGTTCTACGGATTTTAAATTTCTTTTGTATTCTTTAGTATTCCTACAAAAAATGTCATAAGTTTTTCATTATTTATTTAATAATACAACGTAATGGACGTTAATAGTAATAGAACAAGTTGTTACTAAACTCAGGTAAGCGGTCTACCTAGTAACGATATCCCCCACTACCCAACTCCTACCTCCTATCGTTCAAGGTAGATGAGCTTCAATACCACGCTACATTTCCCATCTACAAATAATACAAAAAAATTACCATTAATTACCTCCCCAAGAGATAATGGACTAACGTAATTAACCCTACGATACCCCCCCCCACACACACACACACAGAGTGTGGCTAACGTGTTCAACCTGTGATTTTGGGACGATTGTGAGAATTCGGTGGACCATTTTTTTCTAATTACGCTTTTTTGACTCTATCACCCAAACAAGTGACTTTGTTTCCTTGGATATCGCTTGTCTATTGTCCTCTGAGTCGCGAGTAGTTTTGCTTATTGAGTGAAGATCGCGCTCACTCGCGTTTCGTTTGTATTTTTCGCATCACTTGCGACGCAACCCTTGTATTACTTGTAGGTATTATTTACATATTCTCTCTCGACTCATTCATCACTATCGCTTTTTCTTATTAATGTTGTTAATTTTTCCCGCTACAATTTTAATAAATTGTGTGTTATTTGTGTTTATTACAATTCTTTTTTGTAAGAGATAAATTTTTGAATTCCTTTACAATATAAAGAAAAAATTAGGACTTTCTTTTGAGCTCAGTTTTAAGTTGATTTTTGGGGCTGAATTAGGTTATTAAGTCCCTAATCAACTTGATTATATTGTCAATAGAATTCAAAAACATTCACTTGTAAATCGTTCAAATTGTTTTGAGATCACAACTATTCATCGTTCCCAGTATGTTTGATGGTTTAATTTTCGTGTGTTCCACAGTCCAGTTTTTTTTAAAATTATTTCCCAATTCTCGTCATATTTTTATGACGGCCAAAATTCGTGATGAAAGTTTCTCGAATAGAATAATCATAATACAACCATTTGTAATTATAAACCCTTATTCGCATTTAAGAAATCGGAATAAGATTGAATAATGGACTTTCTACTCAGTGCCGCATACTCCCACTAGATGCACTGTAGAAGTCACGCCCACTTATTGTGCTAAATTAGTATAAGAAAGTGGCAATACTTGAGACCTGAAAGAAAATATGCACAAAGCAACATTTATCACAATTATCACAGTTACATTGAGTTGCATCTCATTAAGATTGTACGTACGCTCACTCGACGTTATGTAACTTAACCTAACATTGTGCAATATGACGATCTATCACGAATTGCCAACCTCTACAAATTTAAGTATCATATCAAATAAATATTAAGGGTAGCCAAAAATAGCGACTATTTCCTGTAAAGAAATACGAGTTAATAACATAACAAACTAAGGCACAAGGTCTGTTTCTATATTCGCCCCAATCGCACGATGCACAAGGAACAGAATAGAACTGTAAGAGGAAGAGAATTGAAATGGCGGTCGAGGTTGGTGATACATTTAAGAAATTCAAATGTCCTGCCAACATAAAGGGAGGTACTTATATCATTACTCTTATGGACGGTGACGAAGTAAATGCGGTGGCTACATTGGGTACGAGCCCTGTACCAGTTAGATAAGCCAGTTAGATTGCCAATAAGTAAATAAATAAATAAATAAATAAATATATTTATCGTCAAGAGATCAGTAACAAACTGCGTAGGATCACATTGAGAACAATAAACTAATTCTTCTGTACTCAAAGAGACAAATTGCGTTCCTGTTCACGCTCTTTTCTTAAGTTTAATTGTCTCTGAGTTAAAATCACGTGACTTCGAGCTCGCGCTCATATATCCATATTTCTGCGAGAGGAGGATCCAGATGAAAGATTCACTTGAACTTGTCGATATTGATTTTTTTTTTTTTTTTTNAAGGTCATTAGAGCCCATTTGTCGATATTGAGCTTGTCAATAAAAATACATCGAGAAAGCTAAAACAAAGCTAATCAGAAAAGGTACTCATGTAGCATACTTGTAGTTGTATTACAATAACGGTTCGTGAAATGTAAATGGTATCTCCATGGTTACAGGTTTGTTGAACACGTTTTGTCAATAAACGCTTGGCGTGGAGTGCAGTAGGCGAATGTGTCCCTGGCTGCATGATATATGCGGAAGGGGATGTCTCCTTTCTTTTTGGGGCTAATTCTTTTGTTATTTTTTAATAATGTCACTTTTTATTATGTCTATTTTCTGCAATATCACTTTGCTACAAAGATATTATTCTTTACACTTTGTCTTCTTCAAACAAAGGGGAAAAAATTGAATTGTAGGGAGAGGTAAACAAAAAACATTAGCACAGGGGAGCAAATAAACATTTGGGGTTGGAGGAAAGATTAAAGAATGTTTATAATGGACTTTCATACCGAAATAGTGGATATATAATTTATTTCTTTTTTCATAATATTTTTTAAAAATTGTCATTGTCTAGTTTCTGGGTGAACACATTGCAAACTCTCTACATACATTTTCCCGAGTTACTAACGAATAAGAGTTATTTCTTTCTGAAACGTAGTTTCTTTCTCGTTGCGTTGTGTAGGGTCCAAGTTTGTTCAAACCTTCCTTGTTTTACATCTTCTATTACATTGTAGAAACTACTAATTTGGAGGGTGAGCAATGATGTGTGAGAAAATATTTAAACAAGTTTGTATATCTGACTGTGTGTCTACATCAGCTCATAAGCGAAAATGAGTATGTCTGTGAATGTGAATATGCACACCTATGGGCCATATATATTTAATAATTTGTTTTATTTTGTCTTTTCGTACAGTCGTAGTGGTTTTTAAAGCTATTTAGGCATCAGCTTTATGATTTATGTGCTTGTGATGTTTATAATGTATTCTTCTCTTGTGTTTTCTACCACCGCGCATTGCTCACTTCTGGATTAAAAATTATTATTATTTATAGTTGGTAATCCTGTTTCTATGTTCGATTTCTTTGTTTGGTTTGATTCACAATTGTTTCGACAATTGAATGCGAGAAACAATTTCTCTAGATAACAATGGGAATCCAAGAACATTCGTTTCAAACCACAAAACTACAAAAACTGACATGGGTGGTCATGGAAACCCACATCTTTATTTACAAAAGAGTGTTTCTTAAAGAGAAACAATTTTAGAAAAGTATTCTCGCCATTGTAGTACCTCAGAGTTTCACCGCGCAGTGAAAAAGAAGGAGGAGGAGAGAATCGTATTTTTCTCCGCACAAATCGAGAAACACGACGACGGGGAAAAATTGAAAAGATTTTATGTGCGAGAGTAACGGTCCCTGGTGAGCGTTGCGTGAGTACGAGTTCGGGTCACGAACTCAAGCGGTCATTCGAGAAATGTGTGTGGGACGAAAACGTGTGCTATTAAGAAAAGCTGGCGATCAATGCAACTGGTGTGTGCGGCATACCGATTCAGATGGTGGGTGGAAAAGATCAGTTTTTCATCACGTTCCATCGTTTTATGATTAACGGAGATTGTTTAGTGATTTTTTCTTCAATTATTGATATCGATAAATTATACCTTAACATTTGTAAATAAATAAACAAACTTTAGTGTCAAAAAAGCAGTCGCAATGTTTGTACGACCCGTGGGGGATAATAAATTAAGATTTCCTACGGAAAGACGCAAGGGACCATCCCGCCAATTCTGATCTAGAGCCCAAGGGCAGTGACGAATTTCATATTGGTAAAATAATTTATTTAAAAAAATATGTACTGGCATCCATCTATTATTCCAAAATGAATTGTCGATATTACGTGCAGTTAAAACGCGAGATTAATTTTTTACGACACTCTCGCCCATGTAAAATGCGCCGTTACCGGAAGGAAAACTAGAGAAAACCCAGACCACGACAGAGCCGTAACTTACGTTTCCTTAATTAGTTTGAAGAAGTCAAAACATCGCATACACTATTACGATTTATTGTTGAGCAGACTGTTTTTATATTAAATATCTTTGTTTTGTCTATCAAGCACGGCTTAATTAACAATAAAATTTAATAAATAATTCGAGACATACGACCTCTAACTGACGAACAGTTTATATTTTGCGATTAAAAGCTCATAATCTTTCGACTTTACGTTGGAGTCGTCGTCAGGTGCTACAAATCATAACAGAACAATTCAACATTGTAGTATACATAAAACACACACAATGGATGTTAATTCGCGATAGTTTGAAAGTGGAAAATTTTGTTGTCTTTTAGACATCCAGCTTTTTTATGATCCTTCTATAATCCATCTATTATACTGAATGAAGACACTTTTGAAGTGACGTCAATGGGAAAGGAGGAAAAAGAGAAGAAAAGAAACGCAAACGGCGCAAGTTTAGTCGACTTGTGGATCTCGACTTGTGATTGACAAAGAAAGGAAGCATATGTGAGTCTGTTAGGGCTAACGCGCACTAGTCCCACCACGACTTGTTGCATACGACCAGTTTTTACGTGGGATTAAATGAAACAACGCGCATTAGGCAAAGTACGGCCCGTCAGTCGGGGTCTCGTCGTCTGGTGCTCTCGGTCGNACACAGATACTTAAAATGCGCTTCGCGCGCAACTCTGCCACCGACACCAAACCGCTCAGTAGTGACTGAACAGATGAACAGTGAACTAGTGCGATGTCGCTGTTACCAGAATTTGATTAAGAAAGTTTCATCGTGGTTATTAATTAAAGATAGGCCCTCTTTATGGCATTATTGGTCGGATGAAAGCCATAACAGAATCATAAAGAAAGAAAAATTGGGAAGAAATGACAATGATGTTTGGCGGCAGTGAGTGCGCTACACCAAAGGAAAAGGCTAATTTATGTAAGTGTAACATAATTGATTGTTGCTATTGGTTCTACATAATACAACTTTGTGATAACTTTCGGTCAGGTGAAAATGGCGA
>NNCF01126313.1:638088-652341 GCA_002313205.1 Laupala kohalensis
TATCTTCTCAATTGTACCAATATGCAATAGTATATAGTATAGAAATATATATTTATAAGGCTAACTTATAAATTTATACCAGATGTAACATTCACACATAAAAATAGGAAATGGTTCGAGCCAGGGAATGCAATGGCAGAAATACTAACAGTAACCATGGCCGTTTCAATGGTTACTTAAAAAAAAGGATCAGACGCAGAGGTGATGGGACATGAGGTTGTTTGCAAAGGAGATGAAACAGTGGAGAATATAATTTGGGAATGCGAATAATATGGAGCTGAAATGAAATATAAGGAACAGATAACGGAGACGACTCATCGAATGGTAGCAAATAAAGATAATTTTGAGGCCCTTAATAATTATGTCACACTACTGAAATAAAAGAAGATTTGATAAACCACACACGTAATGTAATATGTTATGTGATGTTAGATGTCAGGTAATGTCAGATTTAATATAATGAGATATATGTTATGTTTCGCGACGAAGACATGACTTAAAATAAATAAATTTAAAGAAATGCACCGATATACACCAATAAAAAACAAGGAATTTGGTAAAGTCGAAATATTGGTAAAACATGTATTTCCCTTCTGTTCGTTGTTGTGGGTGATACTATTCGTCTTGGTCCCCAATGATTATTTCCACGTTTGAATAACCTTCTTGGTGTTCATGCAGTCATTTGTAGGGACATTTCTTCCTTTTATGCGCTCTCTCCACTCATGTCACTCACCTCAACACCTCAACACCTGCTCAGCACGATCGGTACTCTTAAGCACGCGCTATCAATTAATTTTCCTGAAAAAATCTATGCTTGTGTGTTTTTTCTACACTTTCTCTCGGATCCTTTCTGTACCCGAGACAGTAATTTCAACTCCACTTTGGTAAATATATAAATATAAATTTATTGTCAAAGAAGAGTACAAACTGCGTATGACCATGTGGAGGACAATAAACTAATTTACTCTCCGGAAGCAAGCAAGGGACGTATTCCATCAATTCCGATCAAGATCCCTAAGGCACAGGCGGATTTAACATTTCAACATACTCCTTGTAGTTCGGCACGTGTTTTAGTATTGACATAATACCAACAAATACTGTATTTCATAAAACAGAAAAAAGTCATTTCACAAGTACGTATTATTATCAAAGTACAAATCATTCGGAAAGTATTGTTTATAATTCGTAGCTATTAAATAACACAAACTTTTGATTGTAATTAGTATTAAGGATTTTTTTGAGGACAAGTTAATAATTTAATGTATAGAATCAAGTGTATGTAAATGATTTTCTTCTGTGATTGTAAATTTACAATGTGCAATAGCTAAATACGATCACAATATTAATAAAGAGACGAATCAGAACTGGAAAAGTAGAGGTAGTCTAGAAGAAGACAGAATCTCTGAGGGAACGTTGTCTATGTGCTGTAAGACGTCGAGGCGTTGAGACGTGAAATTTCAATCATACACGGATGAGCGACCAAGTATGACAACTATGGCACCGAGCTTGAGGGTACGAAGATGTCTCTGTCAACGTCACCATCGCATAGCACATGAGATCTGACTACGCAGTGTGTAGCTATCAACTTCTTCAATATTTTAACGAATTATTCGTTAATCACCAGCGTCTCTAGTAGGTCGCACACGCGTCTAGAATTTTACCCCCTCCTTCAGAACTTCATCAATACCTCTAGAAATATCACCAACATCTCTTAACATAAATCACCCTCATACCACCAAAATCTCCTGCATATTACTTCAGAATATCAACATCTACATAAATATCGCCTATTTCTCCAGACATCAATTCCCTGAGAACAAAACCAACTCGTCTTATTATTTTCCTCCATTGTAAGTCATTAACATCAACCTATTAAAGCAGACATAATCCACTATCACCAGTTTAAATATATTTTAGTGGAAGTACATAAAAATAGATTCAACTAACAACAAAATAATGACTAGTTTGACTTGAGATTTCACTCTGATATGTTGTATTTTTCACTTAAAAAGGGTACTAATGTGTATCAAAACGTAGTGATAATTTTAATAGTTATAATTCGTTCTATGCGTTTGTTTATTTATTTGTATGCCTTTTGGCAAAAGGAGGTTCACACCACGACTTAGGAAGCCATGACCCAATACTTGAGTATAAAAAACTGCTACTTTCTTCTGAAAAAAAAATGTTGACGATGCGTTTTCATTGAACTAACAACATACATTAGCCGAGTTTGGAACCGAAATGGCGACATGAGGATACCTATTCATATAATGCCTTAGCTATAGTTTAGCTGCCCTCTGAAAAGTTACCAAATTTGGGAGAACTGCCAACCTACTCAATTGATTCCCCCTATGTCGTATACTACTCGACTTAGTGATATTTTCATCTTATACGTTGTATTCACTACCACCAAACTTGCCGAAATAACTCTAGGAGAGTCTGACCTTAAAATACTCTTCTTTATCCTTTGTAGTGTAACACAAAATTAACATTCCTATTTATAAAATACGTTGCGTAAACTATTCAAGAAATCTTAATGTATTAATCTACATTCAACGAAATTCATTTTACGATAGTCTCTCTGTTGTTTCCATTGCGTTGGTACACCCGTAAGGCATGTGTAAGTTCTACCAAACGAGGATTTTAATATCAAACGACAATCCAAGTCTTAACGAGTCTGGGGTTTTTGTTCTAAAATATTGGTGGTGGCTGCCCTGAAACACCACTCGAGTCCGACATCTTTGTTTTTTTTAGTGCCGAAACTCTCGATAACTTGAGTATACCACTAGACCATCGCTGTCGCAATCGCCAACCCCTATCTCCTACCCCATCCCTCTCTCTCGCCTGGATGCGCATTGAAGACGCAGCTCCGTGTCATATTAACCCCTGCATCGCATCGCGCTGGAAAATTGGCTGCTGCAGGAGAAGGAAGGTCTTAAGCTCGTATTAATTAAGAGGAGCTGCTGGCAGGCAGGTAATTCGCAAGTATCGACATTTGCGATCTCATGCTTCGCTGGCTCATGTCTCGCAAGTTTTGCTGCTTCGCTGGAAACGCGGCTCAGATTAAATGAACACACTACCGAATATAGAATATACTGCTTTAATATCTCGTTGGTAAGGGTGAACGCGCACCATCTCGATTGGTCGTGGACCGTACGACAAGAAGTCGACTGCGATTTCTTCGACTGCGAAATTGCCATTTAGTACAACAAACTTGTATTATTAGGTACATATTTCTTCCGTGTGAGATTATATGTGATAACTTTCGGTCAGGTGAAAATGGCGACCAGCCGGGACTCGAACCCGGGTCTCTTGCTTTGATCGCAAGGGTGCCAACCGCTACACCACCGGTTCGCCTTCCACAACTGTACACCATTTCCACCCAGACCTCTTGCGATCAAAGCAAGAGACCCGGGTTCGAGTCCCGGCTGGTCGCCATTTTCACCTGACCGAAAGTTATCACATATAATCTCACACGGAAGAAATATGTACCTAATAATACAAGTTTGTTGTACTAAATGGCAATTTCGCAGTCGAAGAAATCGCAGTCGACTTCTTGTCGTACGGTCCACGACCAATCGAGATGGTGCGCGTTCACCCTTACCAACGAGATATTAAAGCAGTATATTCTATATTCGGTAGTGTGTTCATTTAATCTGAGCCGCGTTTCCAGCGAAGCAGCAAAACTTGCGAGACATGAGCCAGCGAAGCATGAGATCGCAAATGTCGATACTTGCGAATTACCTGCCTGCCAGCAGCTCCTCTTAATTAATACGAGCTTAAGACCTTCCTTCTCCTGCAGCAGCCAATTTTCCAGCGCGATGCGATGCAGGGGTTAATATGACACGGAGCTGCGTCTTCAATGCGCATCCAGGCGAGAGAGAGGGATGGGGTAGGAGATAGGGGTTGGCGATTGCGACAGCGATGGTCTAGTGGTATACTCAAGTTATCGAGAGTTTCGGCACTAAAAAAAACAAAGATGTCGGACTCGAGTGGTGTTTCAGGGCAGCCACCACCAATATTTTAGAACAAAAACCCCAGACTCGTTAAGACTTGGATTGTCGTTTGATATTAAAATCCTCGTTTGGTAGAACTTACACATGCCTTACGGGTGTACCAACGCAATGGAAACAACAGAGAGACTATCGTAAAATGAATTTCGTTGAATGTAGATTAATACATTAAGATTTCTTGAATAGTTTACGCAACGTATTTTATAAATAGGAATGTTAATTTTGTGTTACACTACAAAGGATAAAGAAGAGTATTTTAAGGTCAGACTCTCCTAGAGTTATTTCGGCAAGTTTGGTGGTAGTGAATACAACGTATAAGATGAAAATATCACTAAGTCGAGTAGTATACGACATAGGGGGAATCAATTGAGTAGGTTGGCAGTTCTCCCAAATTTGGTAACTTTTCAGAGGGCAGCTAAACTATAGCTAAGGCATTATATGAATAGGTATCCTCATGTCGCCATTTCGGTTCCAAACTCGGCTAATGTATGTTGTTAGTTCAATGAAAACGCATCGTCAACATTTTTTTTTCAGAAGAAAGTAGCAGTTTTTTATACTCAAGTATTGGGTCATGGCTTCCTAAGTCGTGGTGTGAACCTCCTTTTGCCAAAAGGCATACAAATAAATAAACAAACGCATAGAACGAATTATAACTATTAAAATTATCACTACGTTTTGATACACATTAGTACCCTTTTTAAGTGAAAAATACAACATATCAGAGTGAAATCTCAAGTCAAACTAGTCATTATTTTGTTGTTAGTTGAATCTATTTTTATGTACTTCCACTAAAATATATTTAAACTGGTGATAGTGGATTATGTCTGCTTTAATAGGTTGATGTTAATGACTTACAATGGAGGAAAATAATAAGACGAGTTGGTTTTGTTCTCAGGGAATTGATGTCTGGAGAAATAGGCGATATTTATGTAGATGTTGATATTCTGAAGTAATATGCAGGAGATTTTGGTGGTATGAGGGTGATTTATGTTAAGAGATGTTGGTGATATTTCTAGAGGTATTGATGAAGTTCTGAAGGAGGGGGTAAAATTCTAGACGCGTGTGCGACCTACTAGAGACGCTGGTGATTAACGAATAATTCGTTAAAATATTGAAGAAGTTGATAGCTACACACTGCGTAGTCAGATCTCATGTGCTATGCGATGGTGACGTTGACAGAGACATCTTCGTACCCTCAAGCTCGGTGCCATAGTTGTCATACTTGGTCGCTCATCCGTGTATGATTGAAATTTCACGTCTCAACGCCTCGACGTCTTACAGCACATAGACAACGTTCCCTCAGAGATTCTGTCTTCTTCTAGACTACCTCTACTTTTCCAGTTCTGATTCGTCTCTTTATTAATATTGTGATCGTATTTAGCTATTGCACATTGTAAATTTACAATCACAGAAGAAAATCATTTACATACACTTGATTCTATACATTAAATTATTAACTTGTCCTCAAAAAAATCCTTAATACTAATTACAATCAAAAGTTTGTGTTATTTAATAGCTACGAATTATAAACAATACTTTCCGAATGATTTGTACTTTGATAATAATACGTACTTGTGAAATGACTTTTTTCTGTTTTATGAAATACAGTATTTGTTGGTATTATGTCAATACTAAAACACGTGCCGAACTACAAGGAGTATGTTGAAATGTTAAATCCGCCTGTGCCTTAGGGATCTTGATCGGAATTGATGGAATACGTCCCTTGCTTGCTTCCGGAGAGTAAATTAGTTTATTGTCCTCCACATGGTCATACGCAGTTTGTACTCTTCTTTGACAATAAATTTATATTTATATATTTACCAAAGTGGAGTTGAAATTACTGTCTCGGGTACAGAAAGGATCCGAGAGAAAGTGTAGAAAAAACACACAAGCATAGATTTTTTCAGGAAAATTAATTGATAGCGCGTGCTTAAGAGTACCGATCGTGCTGAGCAGGTGTTGAGGTGTTGAGGTGAGTGACATGAGTGGAGAGAGCGCATAAAAGGAAGAAATGTCCCTACAAATGACTGCATGAACACCAAGAAGGTTATTCAAACGTGGAAATAATCATTGGGGACCAAGACGAATAGTATCACCCACAACAACGAACAGAAGGGAAATACATGTTTTACCAATATTTCGACTTTACCAAATTCCTTGTTTTTTATTGGTGTATATCGGTGCATTTCTTTAAATTTATTTATTTTAAGTCATGTCTTCGTCGCGAAACATAACATATATCTCATTATATTAAATCTGACATTACCTGACATCTAACATCACATAACATATTACATTACGTGTGTGGTTTATCAAATCTTCTTTTATTTCAGTAGTGTGACATAATTATTAAGGGCCTCAAAATTATCTTTATTTGCTACCATTCGATGAGTCGTCTCCGTTATCTATTCCTTATATTTCATTTCAGCTCCATATTATTCGCATTCCCAAATTATATTCTCCACTGTTTCATCTCCTTTGCAAACAACCTCATGTCCCATCACCTCTGCGTCTGATCCTTTTTTTTAAGTAACCATTGAAACGGCCATGGTTACTGTTAGTATTTCTGCCATTGCATTCCCTGGCTCGAACCATTTCCTATTTTTATGTGTGAATGTTACATCTGGTATAAATTTATAAGTTAGCCTTATAAATATATATTTCTATACTATATACTATTGCATATTGGTACAATTGAGAAGATACTGGAGGAAGAAGAAGGAGGAGGTTAGCCTTATAAATATATATTTGTATACTATATACTATTGCATATTGGTACAATTGAGAAGATACTGGAGGAAGAAGAAGGAGGAGGTTAGCCTTATAAATATATATTTGTATACTATATACTATTGCATATTGGTACAATTGAGAAGATACTGGAGGAAGAAGAAGGAGGAGGTTAGCCTTATAAATATATATTTGTATACTATATACTATTGCATATTGGTACAATTGAGAAGATACTGGAGGAAGAAGAAGGAGGAGGTTAGCCTTATAAATATATATTTGTATACTATATACTATTGCATATTGGTACAATTGAGAAGATACTGGAGGAAGAAGAAGGAGGAGGTTAGCCTTATAAATATATATTTGTATACTATATACTATTGCATATTGGTACAATTGAGAAGATACTGGAGGAAGAAGAAGGAGGAGGTTAGCCTTATAAATATATATTTGTATACTATATACTATTGCATATTGGTACAATTGAGAAGATACTGGAGGAAGAAGAAGGAGGAGGTTAGCCTTATAAATATATATTTGTATACTATATACTATTGCATATTGGTACAATTGAGAAGATACTGGAGGAAGAAGAAGGAGGAGGTTAGCCTTATAAATATATATTTGTATACTATATACTATTGCATATTGGTACAATTGAGAAGATACTGGAGGAAGAAGAAGGAGGAGGTTAGCCTTATAAATATATATTTGTATACTATATACTATTGCATATTGGTACAATTGAGAAGATACTGGAGGAAGAAGAAGGAGGAGGTTAGCCTTATAAATATATATTTGTATACTATATACTATTGCATATTGGTACAATTGAGAAGATACTGGAGGAAGAAGAAGGAGGAGGTTAGCCTTATAAATATATATTTGTATACTATATACTATTGCATATTGGTACAATTGAGAAGATACTGGAGGAAGAAGAAGGAGGAGGTTAGCCTTATAAATATATATTTGTATACTATATACTATTGCATATTGGTACAATTGAGAAGATACTGGAGGAAGAAGAAGGAGGAGGTTAGCCTTATAAATATATATTTGTATACTATATACTATTGCATATTGGTACAATTGAGAAGATACTGGAGGAAGAAGAAGGAGGAGGTTAGCCTTATAAATATATATTTGTATAATATATACTATTGCATATTGGTACAATTGAGAAGATACTGGAGGAAGAAGAAGGAGGAGGTTAGCCTTATAAATATATATTTGTATACTATATACTATTGCATATTGGTACAATTGAGTAGATAGTGGTGGAAGAAGAGGACGGAGCAGTTTTGGTTTTGAACGCTCAAGTGGCGAATCCTTTAGTGAACGAACATCATAGTTTCGCTGAACGTGAGACATTCCTGTACGAGGAAGACACGATGTCGTCAGAGGCTCAACTCATATCGTGTAAGCACAGTTCTGCGTCAGGGCCGGCGACGCTCAACAAGGCTCGTGTTGGAGTGGACTATCAAGGGGCAGACACTACACCCCGGAACTCGTGGACTGAAGGGAAAAGCAGGTTTAATTATAGTTAGTACCATAAATAAATAAAGTTTATTGTCAAAAAGCATTTACAAACTGCGCAGGATCACGTGGAGGACAATAAACCAATATACTCTCCGGAACCAAGCAAGGGACCATCCCATCAATTCCGATCAACGGTCCTAAGGCAGAGGCGGATTTAACGTTTCCGCAAAAATTTCTTGATGATATAAAAAGTTAGGTACGTGTTATAACATCAACAGAATATCAATAAAAATGTATTTAATAAAACAAAAATAATAATGCACAAATATTCATGTTTGGAAATCGAAACTTCGAGATGATTTATTACAATAGATCGCAGGCCCTGAGCAAGACCCTAGAGAATCTGCATATGAAATCTGCTTCGACCCGAAGGAAAACCGGAGAAAAACCCGGGCCAGGATCTACAAATTTCTGTTTGATCTCCTTTCCAGACATACTACTTCTCTCTCAATAATACTTCCAGCATTGTGAATTTGTTTTCTAAAACGTTCACAACTGGCAAGTTTTTCATTAACTGTCCCTCTTGTCCTGTTACACTGCTACCCCTCGCTCGTCGTATCGTCGTATCTGACCGTGGTGCAGTATTTCGTCGGAGGCTGTGTTATCTGTGAAATGTAGTGCCGAGGTGGCCGTCGTGTAGCGAGCGCGGTGCGACCTTCACCTGGAAACGGAACAGGAAGCAGAAAAACGAAGAGCTGGTTGAACAGTCAGCTATTTTTAAAGGGAACATCGCCTCGCTTCAACTGTTACTTCACTTTCTTTTATTGCTCTCTGCAAACGGTCGCGAGTCCAAATGAAAGAGTAGAGGCGAAAGTCAGCGAGAAATATTTTCTGAACGTAACGAATAGAATTCGTACGACGTATTTATGAAATTGTTACGTGATAAAAAATGAGATAAATGAACCATCTTCTTTCCTCGATTCTAAGCTCAGAATTTTAGTAACAAAATTCAATACGCCTACATCCGTTAAAACACTTCACAAAAAGGAAAGTTAAACATCATAATTTTCTTTTCACTTTCAAAACATTTTCAGGAATAGGTCCTTGAGATGAGTTCTGTTGGGGAAAATAAAAAGTGAATAAATTATGAAGTATCAAAACACAAAAGACATTTTTATATTATATATTATTAGTACATGCAATATCAAACTGAAATATATTTACAATTAATATATTCGTACAAATTATTTCAACGTATTTAAATCTATTTTTAGTAGCACGACTCTTTGGATTTTGTGATAAAAATCATTTCCTTGATGAGACCTTTTTTTGTTATTCGGTTCCATATCTAAACTTTTTGCATCTTTGAATTTAAGTACATGACCAAATTTTAGAATATTTTACTAACAAACATAAAAAAATTAAAACCATATTTTATGCGCAGAACGTTTGTACCATTAAGTGCTGCACATTTCGATCGTGTTTTTTTATATTTAAAACACTGTAAAAAAATTACAGAATAGACGTGTGCATGAAATATGATCTAAAAATGTTCTTTGTAAAAGTGTTCTAGTTGATGGAACATGTTACAATAAACATTGGGTCTGAACAAACATGTCTACAATAAACATGTTTTCCCATTGAAAAATTAATTCAGAGTTCAAATGATACTTTCTTTACGAATAGTTCTAGAACAATAATTTTAGTATCGAGGAAAGATTCAGGTTGTTTTATATTATTTTGCAACTATTAACAAAAAATCTTTCCGTTAACCTTTTCAAATAATTATATCGGGAAGTACATTTTTATTTACAAAAATTAGTGAGTATATACAGTACGTGGTAATCGAAATTCACAACTTGGCCATGGCACCCGACCTGATGGTAATGTTCTGTTTTTTGTCGTTGTAAATTTTGTCTCGAATATATTTGATATGATTCCTGTTCGCATATTGATGCTCATGTACTCAGGTTGAACCGCTGTTACTTTCATCGCATCAAGACTACATCGAATCATTTTTTGCGTGAGTCATTGTCGTCCTTGATTTCTTCTCGATGGGCTCTAATGACCTCGATGTTGACGAGCCCTAAAGGCCTAACAAAAAAAAAATTCTTCTCGTCCCTGTGTGAAGATTTCGCAGACTTTGCTTAAATGAAAGTATAAATCAATTGACCACGACACTGTATCGTGAAAGAGATAAATGGCATTCACAACGGTTGTCCAGTATTTTTTTATTTCTAAACGTAAAAACGTTAACAGTAATAGAAATAACGTGAAAATATTATTCAACATGTAATAGGTTTTCAATGATAAAATTCATTAGTTACAGTGTTTGACTTTCTAGGCTCACTTACGGTATCCATCGCAATCTCAAGTTCAAATTCATCCATCTTTACAATATGCATTCGAATGACAATTTGTAATGTTGTCACTCTGGTGGAAGTAAAAGTAAAAGTGAAAGCATCTGTTCCCAGTATCATGACAAGCACTTGTCAGTTAACTGCTAACTAATATGTTAATAGGAGAGTTGTCATTTGCCCCCCCCCCATTCCATCAAAGGCATTCCACTTCGGAGAACATTGATTCGACAGTAACTAAAAAATTTAAAGAACCCAGTTTGTGTCCCGTTCAACTTTCCAATTATAAATCATAACAAAAATATCATAGCAATAAACACCGTACATTACAAAAAAATAGAAAAACACTTCAAAAAAAGAAATTATAATATATTATGATTATCAAATGCGATGACATATTTAGAAGATCAGTCGGTTTAATCGGAGCACATGTTAAGTGCAGTGTAGTGAGGTGAATGGAGACAAAGGGTACAGAAAATGCTGTGCAGAGCGAATAGAATTGTTCACAGCAATCGTGTTTTGGAGTTTTTTTATAGTTATTAATTTCTTTTAATTACATTATAGGAATTATTTTTACATTAAGGTTATGGGAGGAGTAATGGTATATGTGTGTATACTGAAGCGTGCTTGTACGTATGAGTGTGAGTCTGTATCTGTTTGTAAGTGAAAATGTGTTTCTGTACGTATGGACCTAATTTATTTGTTTAATTTCTTAAGTGTGTTATCCTTTTCGCTTATTGTGTACTAATTTTCTAAGCATTTTATTCCGTGTGAGTGTATTTTATAGATATTTGTGTGAAGAATTTTTTTAAATTTCACATTATCGTATTATATATATTCTTATTATGTCTATTATGTTTTCTATCTGAAACCCAGCATTGCTCATTTGCAGATTAATAAATTATTATTATTGTTATTAATTATATTTATGATCCACGTCTGACATAGAACCCTCCAGATCATGATATCTCCACATTCAAATGCACATTGCTGGAATTATCTTCCACTTTAAACTCTTTGCAATGCCTTATAGATTGCTGTATAAAGACCTCTACAAGGCGCGTCAAATTTTTCTTTCAATCGATAACAATACTTCCATTACACGATTTGTATAATTGGAAAGTAATAACCCATAAATTTTGGCTGCACTTCAAAAACGGAGCGACATGCTGGTTCCCGGTTTAACAATCTGTACGCAGAATTAACTGATGAATCAAAATGCTCATGTTCGTATTTTCAAAAATTTGAGTTTTAAGAAACCTGATGTGGAGCGCGGTGTGTAAATGACGTTGATATGAACTGTCCAGAAATACGCTTCTTCTATTCCCAACGTATTCAAAGTCAAATCTCAAGATTGGTTTCGATGCAACAACTTATTCGTGAGTTATCGGGGGAACAAAATTCTAAACATACATTGTATTAGGTATTCATCGGATCCGATGTTGCCAATTCCTCAATTGATGCTTTGCATGTAAGGTTACTCTGGTGACTGATAAGTCCAGCTGTGGATTTACATATTCTCTGGAACGCTCTGTTTTGATGTTGGTTATGGTTTGTTTGTAATTGATTGGTTTCTTGTTGCATGATTTTGATGGGGTTGTCTTGGTGCAGCTAGATGTGTGTCTTTGTGTTTCGTTCTCGTATGGCTCTGCCACTCTGCCTTTGATTTGTACGTCGTGTCACATATTGTACATTTGTTTGTTTGTGCTTTGCTTCTTGGAGTTGGGGTTTCAGGATGTCTTTGAGTAATATGCGAGAGAACGTATCTTCTACCTTGTCTGCCTTCTCTAAGAAAGTCGCATAGTGGGCATTTCCAAGTGTATGTTTCCTCTATTTCATGGCGTATTATCCTGTCTGTCTCTTTCTTTTTCATAGTTGTTTCCTGGAAATTTCTAACCTTATTTACGGTGTTATCTCTCCATTGGTTTTTGTTTGAGGCAAGATCTCTCCAGTTAGCTGTGTTTATTCCTAGTTTCTTTAGATCTTCCTTTAGGACATCCATCCAGCGGCATTTTGGTTTCTGCTGTGATCTTCTTCCCTCAACCAGTTCTGTAAAGGCTACTCTGTCTTTGTCCATGCGACTCACACTGAGTCCCGCCCACCTGAGTCTGCGCATGCGTGTAAAATTGTCAACTGATAACATTTGTGATTCTTTAGTACTTCTTCATTTGCAACAAAATCTGTCCACTTGATTTTAAGTATAGTTTTGAGACACATACATACACATACATACTAACACACATACTATATTGGACATCATCGCCAAAACTTGAAAATAGACTCTCCTGGAGCCAATTCGTAAAAATCCAATTCGTAAAAATCCAAAGTGATCACAAAATACTTTTTTTCTATGGATTACAATTACTTTTCTTGTACATTGTGTATAAGAAATTGTCATTATTTTATTTGTCTCCTCGTCCTCTCACTTCGTATAGGCCCTATGCCGCCGCGCCGTTGCTACGCTGTCCCTGCAGTGGCGGGAGGGCGGGAGGGCGGGCGGCCGGCCACTAAGGCAAGGAGCCAAGCATGAAATGTAGCGCCATAATGTCAGACGCACTGCGCAAAGCACGAGGCCGGTAATTACAACGTCCAACTCCTCAGACGCACGCTTACCGTTCATTTCGAGAGTTCATTGAATTTCTCCTAAGTGGCGGTAATGAAACCGAAACAGGCTGGCGATTGTGGAGTGTTGGTGAACATTCTGGTGATGGCACTCATGATTGCGATCGTTCTCGTGATTTTTATTATGTCGGTATCCACGATTTTGGTGATTGGTGTGATGACAATTTTGATGATGGCAATGGTGATGTTAACATCATTGGTGACGATTGTGACGGTTATAATAATGACTGTGGTGACGTCTGGAATGGTTATTGTATTGATAATAATAATGCTTATAATTTCTGTGGTTGTATTAATAGTTGTATGGCTACAGTAAATGAGATTCAGTTTTATGGATGTGTTCAGTGTTCTTATTTACTACTGTAAATCGTGTCATTATACAGTTCACCCCCCCCCCTCGAATAATCCGGCCTATGTCGTGGAACCGGTCTATCTTTGCTTTCAGCGTATAATGGCTGGCAAGTAGTGATGTGGCAAATATTGATTGTTTCACGGAACTTTGCTGGAAACTTCCTGAACAGTAGTAAAACTGGCTGACGCGACGTTGGGATTGCAATGCGTTGGTGTTTGAGGGAGGCAGAACAAAGAGAGGAGGAAGAAAGTCCTCCAGTTCGATTCCCCTCTTGCTAACCTGATGAAACTGTAGGCTCATTTTAGACGAAAATAGGTTTCTCACGAAAACCTAGGACTAACCGGTCAGACGGGTTACTGGTCCGTGTCTTGATCCCCATTAGACCGATTAAGAGGCGCTCTGCTCTAATACGCTTTAAAATTCTCTATTTCATTCTTGTGGCATGTAAACGTTAAACCCTCAGCAGCTGAAAAATACGTATCGTTAGATAAAACACCGGACATCGCTTTTTGTAATTTTGGGGACTGAAATATCAGCTTCATAATATGAAAATAGCATTGAATGAGCCTTATAAAGATTTTCCGCAAACATGCTACCAACAGTCTTTTCTACACGTTTTCCTGGTTTCACCAAGTGCTTATGAGCACACCTTGAGATTTCTTGTGTCAAACGTATTTTTAATATATATATATAT
>NNCF01126313.1:652575-666807 GCA_002313205.1 Laupala kohalensis
TCTGCCAACACAACGGATCGCGTGTTCGAGTGAGGGCTGTGCTCGACAGACGTATTGCGCTGCCGTTGTCAAAGCGAAGGAACGAACGAACGCAGCTGTTGCTTTGTTAAGAAACACGCGAAACAAATTGTTCCACGCGCGCTCAAACTAGTATTGATTAAAAGAACGCTACTGGAAAGTTTTATCACTTTAAATTGTCGTTTAAGTCCTTTTTTTTTTAAGAAAATGTGTGGACGAGTTTGGTTGTAATGGAGTTGGACCGAGTGTACAACCTTGGCACTTTGGTTGTGTACATTATCTCTGTAGCCCCATCCTAACCCGGGTTTTACTCCGGTTTTCCTCCGGGTAGTGGCGGATTTTCCGTAGGTGGGAACGTCATTTAAAACTTTTCTTATTACTACTCTCGAATTTTCACTGCACAAAATATTTGGAATAATGAATTGAAACAGTATGTATTTTATTTAAAAAATATAAGTATTAAATCCTCCCTTGCGCCTTTGATCGGAATTGATGGGATGGTCCCTTACTTGTTTCCGGAGAGTAACTTAGATTATTATCCCCATACTTAGTTTGCAACTCCTTTTCGAACTATAAAGATTATTTATAGTTATTTTATTTATTAAAGCTTCTCTGAGATGCAAATGTATTTATTACGTAACTATTTTACTAATACGGCGACTTCACCTCGGTGCATTTGTTTGTGAGTGAAAATTTTAATCAATTCCTCAAATTTGGATTGATAATTGTCATTATTTCAATACTTTTTTGTCAAGTTCATAATTCAAGTCAAAGATTTTTAAGGTAATTGTGAATAAGAATATTAGATCATGAGTTTAAGGAAGTAGTAGAGTAGGTAGAATTAAATCACTAAATCATCTTTAATCGGCAGAGAAATAAATAAACAGAGAAAGAGATGCACTTATTGTGATTTCAACGTTAGAAAAACATACTTCACCGGTTACCATTTCAATGAAATAATTACATTTATAATTGATGTCGAAATACATTGCGTCTTACGAAGGAAACACTTATTTACAAAATAAAATCAAATTTTAAATCACAAAAGTGATGGAAGTTTACTTTGATTTGTTGTAAATTTTCGGAAGTATTTTTTACATCACTTTTATCGATAGGTCGCCGCAAATCTGAGAAAGATATGTACTTATTTCCGAGATGAGATTCATGAATCACGGAACAGTTGTGCTCGGACGCCACTTTATGCTTCTCTTGTGCTTCATTTCAAACGAGTCAAGCGAGCTCCTGAATATTGTTTGTACAAAATTATCAAGTGATAGATACTAATTAAATCATGTTTTTCCTTCCTTATTATTCATATTGTAGCGTTTTATGACAATAATAATAATAATAATCATCATCATCATCATCATACTAAAGAAAGCAATTATACACATCGGTGAATTGACTAGGTTGAGTATTGGTTCCACCTTAAGCCAGAATAAATACATCACTCGTAAGATCGCCAATGTTTCGGTTTTTATTACGTTAACTTCACGGCTCTCTGGAACCATAATTGAATCTCATCATAAAACATATTACTTCAACCACTTATCCGAAAACATTACGCTGTAGTGTATATACCAGCGCTCACAAGTAGTGATTGTAAATATATATATAATACAAACTAACTAAATTTATGCGAAAGGAACCTTTAAAAATGATATCCTGTGCTTTTTAACAGTATTATTAGTTATGGAGTAATAACATGGGATGATTCTTATGGTAATGAATTAATACTCTTGGAAAACATACAAAAGATTGTTGAAAATTATAAATAAAAATAAATGATGCCAATGTTCCGGCAAGTAGAAAAGAAATATTTGTGTACAAATCTTTTCTTTATAACTATAGTAACTTTTAGATGTAAACTTAAAAAGGAGAAGCAGGAAAAAGAAACAAAAATTATCAAAAATTCGTAAACGCTAAAAATAATAAATTCAATGTACTACCAAATGATATAGAAAAAATAATTTTAAAAAACAGGTTATTCAAAATACCTGAATAACAAATAGAGTACTCATCATATAACTTTCTGAAAATTATCTACATGTAAATATTATAAGTACAAGTCGGTTATTTAGTATGCAACGTTTTCAGTTTAAGCGACTAGTGTGAGATGGATGTCCACGAGTCCTCTGCGCACAGCTCATTTCGTTTACTTCTGCGACAACGAAAATCGACAATTGAATTGTTAACTTTCGGTCAAGTGAAAATGGCGACCAGCCGGGACTCGAACCCGGGTCTCTTGCTTTGATCGCAAGGATGTTAACCGCTACACCACAACTGTACACCGTTTAGGTCTGGGTGGAAATGGTGTACAGTTGTGGTGTAGCGGTTAACATCCTTGCGATCAAAGCAAGAGACCCGGGTTCGAGTCCCGGCTGGTCGCCATTTTCACTTGACCGAAAGTTAACANCACAATTGAATTGTTGTTCGCAATTTTCTTGTTAATAATTTCATAATAAAAATATGTTTCATATAAAATATTTCAACAAATAAAATTTTTACAAGTTGTATCTTAAGGAACATCTGAACATTAATTTTAAAAGCTGTATCTACATTAACAAGACATTAATTGAAGAAAGCTTTTCTCCTCTGTTCGGTTCCGCCGCACGTGTTCTTCCTCCTCCTTGAAGCACCCGAGACTCTTCTTGAACGAACTTCTCCGATGCGACGGAGCCCGTAACGCAACGCGACTCGACGCGACGCAGTCTCCAAACACCCGGTGACCAGAGCGATAACATCGCGAAGCGAAGCCAAGACGAAGGAGAGAAATGGGTTGCGATGAGGACATAAGGGAAGGGTGTGGAAGGAAGCGTAAAATAAAATGTAGGCAACAGGAAACGGAAATTGGTAAATACCCCTTTGTGAATAGAACCATTGTAGACTGGGATAACTTACCTCCAGCAACACTTTCCAACTTACCAAAAAGAGTAAAATGTTTCCGCAATCGTCTTCTTGCTTCGTCGAAATAGGAACATTTGTGAAGTACCAGTGAAGTGTAGTGAGGTAATTGGAGTCTAAGGGTATAGCAAATGCTCAGAGTGAATAGTAGTAGTGAAGTGTACATGATTGCTCTCAGCAACCCTGTTTTGATTTTATTGTTTATAGTTATTAATTTTCTTTTAATTATATTATAGCAATTATTTTTACATTAAGTTATAGAAGGAGAAATGATGTATGTGTGTATATTGAAGCGTGCTTGTACGTATGAGTGCGTAAGTGAAAATGTGTTTCTGTACGTATGTGAATATACACATATGGACCTAATTTAATTTCTCTAACTACTTAGGTGTATTATCCTTCTCACTTATTGTGTAATAATTTTCTAAGCATTTTATTCCTTTTGTGTATGTATTTTATAGATATTGATGATTTGTTTTTTAACTTCGTATTATTGTATTATGTATGTATTCTTTTCCATTGTACCGAGCATTGCTCACTAGCAGACCAATAAATTATTATTATTAATATAAGTGAAGGATGTGTAAGAAAAATGTGGAGGGAAACAGAAGGTGGAGTAGTGCAACGTGGGAAATGAAATGAAATTGTTGTAGTGGGTGGAATTTAAAGAAAACAATAGATAGGCATATTGAAATAAGTGATGTGAAGAACTAGATGAAAGTAAAGAGAAATCTTGGGGATGAGGACAAGAGTGAATGATGTGAAAGCATGATGCACAGGTAGTGGTAGGAAGAGTGCCGCATGGTTTGGAACGGAAATGCGAAAATACATGATGTATGATGGGGAAGAGTAATGAAAGAACTAGAAAATGTGTGAAATGGGGAATATTGAGTGACGTAACTTGGGGGATAGAGTGTATTGAAAATTAGTTTGAGTAATAGAGAATATACTGAAAGTAAGGTAGTATCAAATAATTAATCGAAAATAGGGGTAAAGTGAATGGAGACAGATGAACACAATGTGGAATGTCTTAATGTTATTGTGGAGGACGTTTTATGATTCAGTTGGGAAATTGTGGAGAAACATGAAATAGAGTAGGCTGTGGGTATTTCCTGCGGAGGAGACTTTGAGTGTAGAATTCCGTAAATGACAGGAGGTGGAAATAGTGCGAGTGCATCCAGTGATGGAGCTACACCGTGAGGAAATGTTTTTGGAGGTCCCCACACACAAACCTCCAAAGTACGAAAAAGAATTGAAATTTGAGTTTTATTTATTGAAAAGCTGAAGTATTATTTATTTTACGGCTTTAAACATGCTTTGGATAATATTCGTGTTCAAAATTACGAGTTTAAATAATATTTAGTGACCCAAATTGGAAACCCCTTACATGAGGTGATCCGCCCCCCCCCCCTCCACACGCGTAGGTGTTTCTTAGCACTGAACAAAGTCTGGCAACGTGTCTGGGTGTGTTTTGTACAGGGAGGCAGGAATCGTTCTGTGTGGTGGAAGGGGCAATTGCAATTGACCATCTGGCAGGTTGCCACTTTAATCACCATCCTTGTGGGATCGCAAATGGCAGGCTCGAGGGACCCTGCGCTCTGCACCAGGGAAGACTAAGGGTATTGAATCGCGTGAGTGGGGGAAAGCGATGGTCGCGCGGATGACGATAGTCATCGATGCGAAGTAATCATCTTTTTTTTTTTGAATGTTGTCATGGTAACAGCGTGCGAACAGATCAATAAACTTAAACATGTATTACATCACCTCAATGCTTGTCTAGCCTCTTTCCACACGGTTTACTTGGAATTCCGTTACATTGAGTGTTCGATGCCACGCGTCATCCACTCGAATTATTTAGTGCTTTAATATTGCTCTAACATAATTTAAAAAATTTAATTTATAGATACAAAGCAGTTACTCAAGAAGTCACGCACAAAAAGTGAAAAGAATTATTCATTAATATTGTTACGTAAGTAATAAACGACAGATGCCGTCCACGCGACCTTTGAGGCCCCATTGTGTGACTTTTGATCCTTATGAATAATTTAACGAAAAGTTTATGTATGAGAAATTTAATTGGAGATATTTTTTAGATTTTTATTAATTCAACAATGTTGATAATTTTTTTTTCACTTATATTTCTACATCTGACGAGTGTCATCCGCGAGACAACTCAAGGTGCGACCCCTACAGGGTTAAAAATAATTTTAAGGGCTTTTACGACCTTGACGTTGAGGAGCCCTAAAGTCCCAGGAAACAATCATTTTCATATAACACATTTTCATATAATTTTGCAATACAGGAAGCAACGAAATATGATTTTAATTTTGGTGTAATGAAATTCATCTTTATGTATTACATCATAATTTATTTATTAAGAAATTACTAACTATTCATTCTCATACAGTACAAATGTAATGTAGTTCGTTATGTAATTGTTTAAATATCTGATCTTGCTTTAGTCCTCATCGACAACATTTCTATCAGACTTGTTCACTACGAAAGAGGGAACACGTCCACAAAAAGAAAAACTGAATGAAAAGTTATGATTTTCTTATCTAAAATTTTCCAACTTCTAAAAATTGAAATACTTGAACTACTAAATGTAAATTCCTCTTATGTACAAACACGTTTTTGTGCAGAGATTTTTTTTTTTTTTTTGAAGAAACATGAAAGAAATGAAAGTCTTACGTTCTGGACCTCTTTTGCTAAATTATTGGGAATTTTACAAAAATTCAAAATTATTAAAAGGTGTGATCTACGTATGTAAAATGATGTATTCTGAGTATGAGATACATTCTTTATTTTTTTGTAATTTTGTAATTTATTTTATTTTGGAACCCTAAAACCCCAAGGAAAATTTTGTTTGTAATTGGTGCAATATTTGTTTGTTATGTTCTTGTCTTCTAAACTTGGCTCGTTTTTTTTTTTTTTTGGCATATTTGGTATTTGTATTTTCACGTTATACTTTTTAAAAAAAATTTAATATATGATATTATATACATCGGAACAATGATAAGTTTGATGTGAATTTTTTTGTATTAATTTGGGACGTAATGTAAAGAAATTACAGTTGAATCAAACAAATATATCCAATAACAAGTGTTTATTATTATTTAAATCCTGGCCCGAGTTTTTCTCCGTTTTTCCTTCGTGTAGAGGCGGATTTCTTATACAGGTTCTCTAGGCTTTGTATAGGGGCGTGTTTATTGTAACAATAAATAGTGAATTTAGTGTTGTTTTTTTTCAACTCTTATGATTTTTAAACACTATACTCAGAATAATCTATAGTTCGATAATAACTTGTACATGTAACTTTACAAACATATTTGCGTTAAATTACAAACATATTGACATTATATATGTATTATAACTCGCAGTTAACTTTTTATGTTATCTAGGAACTTTTGCTGAAATTTTTGAATCCGCCTCTGCCTTAGGGTCCTTGATCGGAATTGATGGAATACGTCCCTTGTTTGCTTCCGGAGAGTAAATTAGTTTATTGTCCTTGTACTGGTTTTTGACAATAAATTTATTATTATTATTATTATTTAATTTCATTTTTATGACAATATTTATAAAAAAACATAGGGGGTATCTCTTCCTCTCTAATCTCTTCGTATGTCGACGTGTGGAGCGCTTGAGGAGCGCAGATGGGAAAAGGAAATTAACCTGTTTGTCCTATATCTACCTCTCGCCCACGGCACCCGTCCCTCGCGCTATCAAGAGCCGATAAGCCACTTGGGGGCGTCGCGATAGCAGACTGCATCCGCTGCGGTGACGTCACTCTGCACCCCCACCCTAGGGATCGAAATTCCCTCTCGAACATTCTCTCCAACTTACAACGTTTTCAAACCGTTGGTTTCCCGCGGTTCCCAACGTTTCTCATTTAGTCGGTAGTTGCAGCATACTTAAAATATATTTTACAACTAAATAAAACAATATTAAAGATGCACTAAAGAATGCTAAATAATAATAATATTACGATACAAATCACAAGTAAATAAAATTACAATCATTTTAAGTTCAAAACAAAGATTTCCAAAAATTAAAACTGCAACTATCCGTTCAATGAGGGTGAATACCAGGGCATTTTTTGAATGCACAGCCCACGGCTCTACTTAAGGGGAATTTTACAGGCGTACAGGCAACAAAAAGCCTCGCCACACATTTGTACATAAATAATATTTGTAAATAAAGCGCCCTATTGTAAGGAAATTGAAATGAAAATGTTTTCAATCCTTTATATACACTTATCTCTATTGTGGTATTTGTGGTTCCATAAAGTTTTATTATTATAAATTAAAGCTATATTTTTCGTGTTGAAATGCTTCTAATAAGTAATTAATAAAACGAGTTATTCATTAATTATAATCTGTACTAATAAAGTTATTTGCAATGTCCGTTGCATGGAAATCGGAATAATAGAAAAAATATTCTAGATTTCAAAACACTCTTCTTAACGGTTATTGTAACAAAAATAGCAAAGTGTGGTTATTATTGTTGAATTATTAGAACAGAAAAAATATAATTATAAACAGAGACATGAATGGCCATAAATACAAGTTAAGTTACATGTTCCTAACTCTTCTACGGGTGAATAGGTGAACTAGACTAATTCGAAAGGGTTTGTTTCTCTAACAGACAATTTTACGTTGCTTATTCAAGGGTGGTTTCATCCATAAATGTATTTATTTCTCTTTCTGAAAGTAAAACTCAAAAGTGTGTACAATCGAGTTTTGAAATAAAATTGTATTCTTATGAATTTGTAAAAGGAGTGATCAACATATATTTTTTAAACCAGTAAGTAATATTATTTTTGTCTTAGAGTGAAGAAAGATTTATTTTCTGGGTAAAAGATGATTGGACAAAGAAAAATCCGTGACAATGCGGGATAGTCAGCTAGGATGAATGAGAGTGAACTGCCTCCTAACGATTTCTTTTCATATCTCCAGCTGCCTTATTGTAACCATTCGTACAATCTTCATTTAATGTTTCAAAAATCAAAGAAAATGAATAAAAATTACATTATTTTTAATGGTTCAACAATTAAAAATAGAAAAAAATATTCAAGTACACTACATTTTGAACATTGATTATCAACTGTATAATAATTTACCGCAATCTTATCCGGCTATATTTTAATGTTTTTTATCCGTATTATTCCTGCTATATCTTCATTTACTAATGTTCTTCTTATTTAATTTCGCAAAATGTTTAGATACGGTTGAGGAGGTACTGTACAAGTTCAGCGTACTCAAGAGAAATATCAATTATGAATGAAAATTTTTTTTTTTTGTGAGCGATGAAGTGAAAAGTTTCTCCCCACATGTAAGGATGAAGGAGATCCGAGTGTTCGGAATGTGCTTCCATTTGCCTCCGCCAGAGCGACGACCTCCGTCAGCTGCGAAGTGATCTGCGTCAAAAGTTCTCCCCATCTCGCATCACACTCGTGTTGCATATTGATAAGCTACTGGCACACTCCAATAACGTTTACGATCCAAGTATTTTTTAAAAGTATTTATCTCATTCCATCAACGACATATGGACATTTGTTCTTTATATCACCTTGTATGTTTGACTTTCGCAAAACAATGTTCTTATCCTTTATTACCCGTCCCTAGCCACGCTTCTCCACTATCTGTCCCTTTCGTTTCTGTTAACTTATCCATATATTCATTATAAATCGCATACTTCATCTTTGTTTCTATTATCGTCCATGATTTTTTTTAAATATTTAATGTATCTTGTCTCATATATTCCCCAATACATTCCACTCTCTCAGGACCATATACGTGACATTTATCTCCTTCTTTGCATGAACATTCACTTACTTCCGTCTTCTTTTAAAAAAGGTATGAAATAAAAATCAGGTCAGATGCGTTATAATATAATTTAGTTATTTCTTCTTCTTCTTCTTCTTCTTCTGATAAGGGTCAACAACCCCAGGTGGGTCTTGACCGACTCAATTACTTTCGACCATTCCTTCCTCATCTACCCTCATGTTCTTTAAATCCATCTTTCCTTTGGTCTCTTGCGTGCTCACTCTGGAATGTTCTATACCACACGAGTGTGGCTCATGCGTTCCACGTGACTAAGCGATGCTACTCTTCCAGTCTTGATTTCTCTGAAAATGTTATGTAAAATCAGGTCGCGAACGTTACAATATTATTTAGTTATTTAATGACCTTGTGTTTTCCATACAGTCCATACCACTCACAGTTATATGTCAAGGTTTTATCGGTTTTATCTCATTAGATAGTATATTAGTCTTGGCAGTAATTAACAGTTGCGAATCATGTTGTGTATAATTTGGTGAAAAGTAATTTAACTTACAAAATTCCAAGAATATTAGAAACTCCGTTACATACACCTCGAAAGAGAATGTTCGGTTTCTTCATAACAATATAAAATATGATTTTTTAGATTTAATTTCAGCTCATATAAATGGGCTTGCGATGGTGAAACTTTTTTTTATTTTGTAACCCTTTCGTCATTAATTTAACTATAAATGTTTCCGAAATTTGTATAAGATGTTAATTCAGATCTGACAAGTTAGTAAAATTATATATTTTGTTTACTGATTGGTATACTTCCATTTATGAGTAGTTTTGGAGATTTTTAGATGTAAATTTTTACTGTGAACCTTCTTGTATTAAGAGGATTATTGGTGAAATCAATCTTTCCTTTTTTCATGAGGAAACCTTGAAATTTTCATTCACAAAATCTTTTATTTGGTATCCACTATGTACATAAAAATTTTATTTTTCTGGACCGATTTATGTTTTTTGGAACAGTATGCGTAAAATTTCTACTTATATGAATATGCTGTTCGTATTTTTAGATATCTTTTCCTAAAAAATGTAGAAATTATCGACATATCTCTTATTAACTTTGAACAGTTACCATGTTCTATACGAAGCGAATGTGGATTAGAGATAAGTTTTGAATGAACGCCATCTGTAAACGATGTATATGACACAACGACTTCATTATATAAGTATCAGAACAGTTTCTTTTTAAATGATAATCTATATTTTTTTGTTGGTTACAGTTGTTGTTTTACTGTTCAGTCCTTCATACGTAAACGAATGGATTACCATGCTGCCAAGAAGTTCACTTAAATAAATACAATGGTATATTAAACAATTAATTATGAAAATACATTAACAGAAAAAGAAATTATAATAATTTTTTAAAATTATTTAATCTCTTAAAGTACATTTAATTGCTTGTGGAAAGCGTCATCATAGTTGGTCTATGCATCTTTGATTAAAAAATGTCGAAAAAGCAGTTACAAACTTACAGCGAAACAACAGTTACCTATGACTACGTGGAGGACAATAAACTAATAAACTGTAGGGAAGTAAGCGAGGGACGTATTCCATCAATTCCGATCACTGGCCCTGAGACAAAAGGTAGATTTCATATTTTTGCACTAAAGATAAGAATAAAAATAGCTAGCTACTTCTTGTAATATCGACAGAAAACTTAAAAAATGGTATTTAATGAAAGAGATGAAAGAAATTTCACAAGTACGTATTATTATCAAAGTATAGATTATTCAAAAAGTATTGTTTATAAATCGTAACTATTAAATTTACACTAAATTCAAGATTTATAATTTGATAAGAGCCTAGCGAGTTTGTTTAAAAATCCGCGTTCATTCAATTACGACACGTACCCGAAGTCGACCTCGATATGAACCCCTTCGGAAAAAAAAGAAAGACGTCCACGTCCGTCGTCAGCTCGTGCGACGCTGGAAGCGCGGAGCGGAGATATCCCCCGGCCGCTTTTCTGCGCGACCTTGTCGCCTGCTCAAGGTCACAAGTGTTAAATAGACGGGTATTGTATTGGGAGAAGCGGGGAAGACGGCGGTCGATAAATTTCACGGTGCTTCCCCTTAATATCATTTGCTTCAGTTTCTACGCACGGATTATTAATTATATCAATGTTCATATTAATTATTTCATTCATTTCAATAGGGCGCTTTATTTACAAATATTATTTATGTACAAATGTGTGGCGAGGCTTTTTGTTGCCTGTACGCCTGTAAAATTCCCCTTAAGTAGAGCCGTGGGCTGTGCATACAAAATGCCCTGGTATTCACTCTCATTGAACGGATAGTTGCAGTTTTAATTTTTGGAAGTCTTTGTTTTGAACTTAAAATGATTGTAATTTTATTTACTTGTGATTTGTATCGTATTATTATTATTATTTAGCATCCTTTAGTGCATCTTTAATATTGTTTAATTTAGTTGTAAAATATATTTTAAGTATGCTGCAACTACCGATTAAATGAGCACCGTTGGGAACCACGGGAAACCAACGGTCAGGACACGAATATATACAATTAATATAAACATATTTACAAACGATACTTAAATAAGAGAAATAAATTATCATGTAAAATATACCAGTTTTGTCATAGAAATAAAGATTAAAATAAAATTCAAATTTTTACAATACTAAAAATAAATAAAAAAATATTAATTATTGCAACACTGAGTATTTGTTCTAGTGCTTCCTCACTTCTTTATAACAAACGTTTCGCGTTCTTTTTACTGGAGTTCGTTTTTCTGAAGCTTTCTTATTTTGCGTTTTACTGTTTTTGACTTCTTCTTCTGCTTGTATTTTCGTCTTTTCAGATTTTCTTTGTGTAATTGTCAAATATTTTGGCGTGGTTTTAGTTAAAAAGACAGAAAAGCGCATTTTCACATCTACGTTTTAAAGCTTTACATTTCAATTATTTGTAATATTTGTTCCTCAATTTGAGTTCTATGTCGTACTATTATTGTGAAGTCATTGTGTCATATTGTAAATTTGAATTATGTTGTGTTTTTGATTGTCCGAGTATTTGAAACGAAGTATCCACGACTTCATAAAAATCTTGTCGGCTAGGAAAGTTCTCAAAATATTGGGAAATTTTTTGTGTCCAGTTCGCATTTAATTATAAAAAATATATGATATTAACAATTTTTGAACATAGATGAAATATTATCCTACAGTTGGCATTATTTAAAGCGTAAATTAAAAATTTATATTACTGCTTAATATTAACTGTTTTTGAACAAAAATTATTGAGTCAATCATGTTAAGTATTTTGGAAAGTAGTTATCTATCAATAATGATTGATAAATTACATGGTAAGAGTACATTTTAAAAGGGAATTATATTTAAATTAAATAATTATGTAAGTATTCTACTATTAACCATTACAAACACACACACACACACACTTTACACGACTCGTGGTTTGGGTCGTCGTTAGGTGATAACAAATCGTAGGGAGAAACATGGACGATGCAACATATTACGCACAATAAGCACAACAATATATCGTAATCGCCAGTAAAAATGTCGTACGTAATTTATTTCTTATATAAGTATTACTGTATATTGGCATCTATGTATAGTGGACCTATTTCTATTATTTATAAAATACGAAAATAGTCGTCGTGGTGTTTGTTGCACAGTAAACAATAAATATTACTTTAAACATTTTCATTACCTATAGCTATTCGTTTTACAATAAAAGCGTTGTGTAGTTAGCGGGCAGTTGCGTGGATGCTCTGTACAAGACCTGCGCGAAGCGTGTCTGTTATCGTCCTGAAGTGACCTTGTTCCTTCCACCCCCACTCACGTTCCTCTACTCCTGTCCGCAGACGCCCGCTCCGCTAGGTGTGTCATTGCACGAGCGGAGCGGAGAAAACGCTGCTCTGACATCAGCCAATGATCTTCTTTGACCTCCGCCATCTGCTGAGGCCTCGACGCAGTGATTCAACTCGCTTGTGCGATGCAGTCGACTGGAGACTTCGACAGATCGATGGCGAGTGAAAAGGATTCAGCAGACTCAGCAGCTGGCGGTTGACGATCGCGTTCTTACGGAACAGCCGGATGCGTTTCGGATGTCACGAGGATCCACCATATGTTTGAAAACTTTTGGTTTTCGATGGACGGATATTGCGAGAGAAGTGTTATTGGTAACAGAAATTATTTTTGTCAAAATATATTTATATTTATTGAATTTCATATTGGAAGTTATGTAACGTTTCCTAAAATTAAGGAATATGGCTGCCTAACGTGAATTTACAACTTCTGTTCGTTCAAGTAATATCCAAATAAATATTTATAATAGCCACGAAATACTTTCTTGAAAAAAAACAAAAAAAAAAAGTTAATAACTCAACAAACTGACACAAAGTAATATTCTGGACGCAGAAAGAAAAGAATAGAACAAGTGAAATGAATTGATGACCGATGTTGGCAATAGATTTAAGTCAAAAGGAAATCTGAAAGTACTGCCAACATAACGCGAGAGACGCTTATCATTATGCTTATGGACGACGGCGAAGTACATGCGTTGGCTTCTGTGTGTACAAGCCCTATACCAACCTCAAGTCAGTTAGAGTGACAAAAAATAAATAAACTATTGTCAGTTACAAAGTGCCTAACACTATGTCGAGGACAATAGAGTACTTTACTGGTGCTACTTTACAATTAGCTAATTAAAGCACAGTTCCTGTCTGTTCATGTTTGCTTTTCTTCTCAGATAACAGTTTCTGTGAATGAAGTTAAACGACTTTGAGTGTAGGAGAGATCCCATGACGAGAATCGCAACAGATTTTGTAGCGCGTAAATTCTCGTTCTTGTTTCTCCACTTGAACTTTAGCTGTCATCTTTTTATGGTATTCAATTGTCGAAGCAATTGAAAATAAAATTATTATGTATCACTATTATACATTAGCAAGAATACATGCAATAAATCCAAAAAGATATTCGTTGACCATGTATTCTATTGCACGTAATCCCTTTAATATTTAAAGCATATTCTTCATATTTACTTAAAAGACAGTTTAAAAGCAAGTGACAGTCTGTTACAATATTGCTGATTAAGACATTCATTCTTCGTAACCCTAAACCTTCATAATAAAATATGAAACCTAATTTGCGTAAGACACTTTTATTTGTGACGTAGAGAAATGGGGACTTTAAGAAGGAATTTAACTTTATAACCACATTCTGCCGACGTAAAAATCCTGACAAACGAGCGTCTTTTGTGTCCGACCATCAATTCAGGGTTATCACTCCGTAAAGAGAATTTAAGTTTTTTTTATTAAATCGTGTTAAAAATACTGGAGATTACTCACTTATCAATGATATCTACTGAATAAAAAGCGATGATTGGCTCATAACAGTAGCTTGGGTATTTCTCTCGGTCATTGGATCTATACAAACCACAAAGCAGAATTTCATGTTTTTCCTGCACAATGTTTGCAAACCTGTTTGTCCGTTTAAAACCCGAGAATC
>NNCF01126313.1:667461-699708 GCA_002313205.1 Laupala kohalensis
CACGTGCTCCCCTCGTTCGATCAGCCTTCGCGACAGATTTTTTCAACCGCCGACGTGTAAATGTTTCCGGATTCGTAAGACGACTTTTATAATACGTTGCTGGCTTCACCTGGAGCCCTTAATCAAATATTATCACGTATTACTTGCGTTGTATCCGGCCGTTCCCTTTATGACCTCGATCGCGACAAAATATCATAAAATGGTATGTCCGGAACTTGCGTCTTCACGCCTAATAAAAATTACTGAATTTACAAATCAATAATCTGATTCTGTGCTATAAATTTAGATCGGTTCGCTATTGTCCAATTAATCTGCTTACGATTATAACGTGACTCTACCCGCTGATAGTCTGCGTGATAAAGAATCACTCGTATCAATTTAGCTAGGCAATCGTCTACTTCAAGCGACCCCGAACAAATGAGATCGATTCATGCCGCGTTGTTCCCTTCTTGGCGCTAACCCCCACTCCTTCTTCACGCACCACGCATTCCGCCAATCTGATCTTTTCTAATTGTTTCGCGTCACTAGCTTTGCCAGGTGCATTCACACTTTCCTAGTTCGTATAATATACTTTCGAAACCTTCCGTCTGTTGTGAAACTCGCAGAACGCACCTTTCTTGGCGCTTCCTTCAAACCGGTGTTATTAGTGTTTTTCGTCTTTATTTTAGTTGTTCTTTCTCGCATATATTCTTACATAAATCCTACATATTCTCTAACGAATCTGGGTCGTTAGAATATATATATANGGGAAAAAAACAATCCTAATCCAATACAATGCCTCAAGAGAGTAATTCAAATAAGTAGAAATAAATGCTCGTCAAATGAAATGTATTATGTGTTTTGTGCATTTTATGGAGATGAGGGGTATTTCTTCAGATGAAGGGTAATAACAGTCTCTTGAGATGTCCGTGTTTTCCATTATATTCATTTTTATCCCATGAATTATATTTACATTTCAATTTATTTTCATTCGAGAAAATACTTTGAAAATAAATCCTGGTGATAATGAAATACGATATCAAACCGACTGTAATTTGAACGTTTATCGTATTTCATGAACTGATGTAAAGGGATTACATTCATAATTCTAAAATTCTTCAAAACATTTATTTTCCATTAGTTCCAATAGTTAACACGGATACCAACCAGTAATCGGAGCTTCCCAACAGTCGAAGTGTTAACAACTAGAAAATTTTGAGAGAACAGCTCTTTGGGATGTAAGTAAATAAAAAAATAAATAAACTGTTTTGTAAAAAAATAGCAGTTGCGAACTGCGGTTGACCACGTGGGCGACGATGAGCTAAGGGACCCCCGACCCCCATCAACTCCAATCAATTGGCAAAGGGCAGTGACGGATTTAATATAATTTTTTAAAAAAATTGCGCAATGCAATCAATTTATTATTCCAAAACTAAACGTAGATGTAATGTGCAGTCAAAATTCGAGATTATTTATAATATTCTGTCGAACATTGAAATATTAAAGTGCCTACTTCAAAACTGCAAGTAAATAACGCGTGTTCATCCTACGTTGATTTACCCCTCCAAAATGAAAATAGATAATAGATAAATTAAGAACTTAAACTATTCTAATTGACTACGAGAAATAATAGTCAGGTTCAAAATCATGAAAGGCACTGACAAGATAATTGCGATAGGAATCAGAACAGTAAAATTCCTGAATGAAGCGTTTTCATGCAATTAATTACACTAAGTTAATGAATCGATTAATTTTATAAAGAAACACGAGTATAGAAATTAACACAAATACAGTTAAAACACTGTGTTCATAAAGAAACATAAACATGGAGTAAATACATAAAACATAGTTGAATTATGAAGAAATATGTAAATGAAAAGAAACAATGAGATAACAATGAAGCCATGAATTCAATCAACGGTAGTACTGTGACTTGAATAGTCAAAATAAAGTCAACTAGTCTTTGTTTAACAAATAACATCCAATGCATAGATTATCGTAAACACATCTGGTCTCAAACTGGATAACACTGGAGCACAGCGACGCGATGCGTACAACTCGGATGCTCGTGTCGAAGTGTGAGTTCGTCACTCGATAACAACCCGTGCTACCTTGGTTACCAATACTCTTACTTTTTATATCAAGTTTTTCGATTGGTCATAATTTATGTTATTTAGTCATTTGTTCAGAATTTTAACATGTTCTCATTGTAGCATTGATGTGTTCATTTGTTCTTGTTTCCAGAACATTCTTTGTTCGTTACTTTGTTTCTATGGAATATTCTGGTATTTTCCGGGGAAAGGGTTTTGTTGCACTAAGTTCATTATCGTCCATTCACTTGTGTACTTGTTCACTTGGTTACGACTGTTATTGATGTATGTAGCTTCTGCTACAATAACAAACGTATTAAATGACAAGTAGGTAAAGATCTGGGATATGAATTGATGGTGGGAATTTATCTAAATTACCGATCTCATAGCGTCGTTGGGATGTTTGAAAAGGAGTTTTTTTTCATTGTCACAGAATTCTTTTGTAGAACGCTGATGACCAAGGGATTTCGCCATAAAAAAAGATAAAGTTAATTCAGACTTAAGGTAGTACTAGCGTTTGTAGAATTAATCACTAAAATATCTTAAGCCGGCATAAAAAACAGAGTTACATGAACTTATTTTTATTTCAACTTAAAAAACATACACGTCATCGGCCATTTAAAAGAGATAATTGCAATTATAATTGACGGTGAAATATATTGCATCTTATGACGGCAAGACTCATTTTCAAACAAAACAAAAAAGAACAACTTAGAAATGGAAAGATACTTTGATATTTAGTTCATTTTCCGCCGTATTTTTTACATCATTTTTATCTACAGGTCACCAGAGGTTTGAGACAGATATTTTCCTTTTTCCAAGATGAGGTCCACAAATTACGAAACCGTCGCTCTCGGCCATGTATCTACATGTTCTTATGCATGTCAAACGAGTCAAACACGTTTTCTAAATATTGTTTGTACTATACTACTTGCCGGATATACAATAAAATCATGTTTTTCTCTTCCTTATAATTCATATCGTTGTAATTAAAACTATAACAATAAAAATCAAGAAAATAATTGTACATCTTAATGATTTGACTAACGTAGAGAGCTGGTCCCACCTTAAAAGACAAAGAACTTCACTCAAAAGTTTCGTAATCTGCATTTAAGAATACAAATTAAATTATTTCCGAACGTCCTGATTCGTGACATAAACTGGAAAGGCAACATTAGCAATCAAGAAGGTCGTGACATCAAAGGTTTTGGTAACAGTTGAATTGTGGCTCAGAAACAAAGAACTGTTGTTGGTTGCTGACAATGAACTCTGTTTTGTCTCCGAAGACGCAAAAGGGCTTTTGAGCATGAGTCTTTCATTTCCTGGCTTAAGGGTTTTCAGCAAACGCAGTTGCGGATAAATCTCATTTACCTTGACGACATGTATTAGATGGCGAGGTCGCCAGTGGGCCCAAGGCTAAACAAAGCAAATGTACAAGCCAAACACTCAGCCTTGATGGGCCTTTACTCTAAATCAGGGGTGTGCAACCTACGACCCGAGGGTCACCGAGTGATCCATTTGATAATTTCAAGTGACCAACTTTAGTTCCGAAAATAAAGTATAATATATAAAAATAAATTATAAAACATAAACATGAAACAAACATTTTGAGAATAAAAAAATTGGAAATAGATACTAAGAACAACATTTTAGTTCGATTACCATGGATCTTGTACACACAAGTGTTTATGTATGTCAGATCGATGTCGAAAATATCTCTGATCCAAACGTCTCTTTAATACTCTCATTTTGGTTCATTTTGACCCGAGACCAAAAACGTTTGCCGACCCCCCGCTCTAAATGAATGAATGAATGAATTACCTTATTAATTTATCCTGCATGCCCGTATTGTGTCTTATTATTCATATAAGTTTAGTTTTAACTGTACTTAACCTTGGCACGGTTGTGTACATTGATTCTGTTGCCTCGTCTTCACCCGGGTTTTTCTCCGGTTTTCCTTCAGGTAGAGGTGGATTTTTCATAGAGTCTTCTAGGGGCTGCATCTATTGAAATAATAAATCTCGAATTGAGTGTTATTTAATAGTTACTATTTACTAACAATACCTTTAGTTATATTTACTTTGATAATAATACGTACTTGTGAAATGACTTTTTTGTATTTTATTAAATACGATATTTGTTGATATTCTATTAATATTATAACACGTAGCGAACTATTTTTATTGTTCGGTTTGTACTGAATGTTAAATCCTTAGCCTCTGCCTTAGGGTCCTTCATCGGAATTGATGGGATGGTCCCTAGCTTGCTTCCGGAGGGTAAATTAGTTTATTGTTCTCCACGTGGTCATGTATTATTTACGTGGTTATATAAACGAGCATGCGTGGGAGGAATTCATGAAGATTCGTTCTTTCAAAACTACAAAAATTAACGAAGGAACGAATTTCAATAGTAAAACCTATTTCCACCTACTTCTCCCGAGCTAGTTTTCATCTGTCAAAAGTATTGTGGATAAGGTTAAGGAAACGCGATGGTGGTTTTTAATGAATAAAGAATTACAACATTATGAATTATAATGCAGGGTTATAATGTAAATACAAAAAGTAAAAGATTTCGTCATTATCATTATTTATTGATGCATGGCGGCCATCTTCAGTGCTACAAATTTTTTTTTACAACATATAAATTACAAAATAAAAATAAATTGAAACGTTCTAAAATTAATGTACTCCCTTCTTCTTCGAAAAGTTAATAATTTTCAATATAATATGAAATAATAACAGGTAATGAAAAAAGCTGACATACCTGAGTCCTTTGGCAGGCGGTGGCTGAAAGCACCGTTGTCTCATGAAGGGTTGGATTATTATCTAGGGAAGTTTCAGGAATTTCCATTGACGTCACGGGTTTTCCGTGTAACGGGCTTTATTTGTTTTATGGCTAATTTTATCAGGGGGGGAGGAAATATCTGGAATATGATGATTGAGTGTGAAAATGTTGGAATTAAGTGAATTGTGAATGTTATCTAGTTTAAGCCTTTTCCACTAATTCCTCCAAAGAAACGTATGGTAAAGAAATAAGTCGTCAGAATATTAAAATATTCTAACGATTTGTTCTTGTTTTCCATGAATATTTACTTCAAAGTCATCTTGAAAGATTTTTAGGTTGATTTAATACGGTCATGAATAATAGTTTTACTCAATTACTTATTTATTTATTAAATGTACACGTATCTCCAAATTTATTGTCCATCTCTCGGAAGTCAATGTTCCAACCCAAACTCCTTCTACAAGTTCATTATAAATAATATTATTTTGTTTTAATAGAATTACTAATCACGTATGTTTAATTCATTAACATTTCGGTCGTTACCAATGATACCATCCCTTACACAATATAAAACACATAATATTTAAATCCGCGTCCCTATGTCAAACACTCTTAACACTGGCATCCTCTTGGCGGCAATGAGGGATGTGTATTCTACGATGTGGTTTTAACTGTTTTTAATGATTTAATCACTACATGTTTATGATCCTCTAGCACATCCTGATAAGGTTTATTCTCATTAATGCGGAGCGAAACGTTGATAAATTAAACGCATGTGACTGGTAATTCTGGTATTATGACACATTTCATTACTAAATATACCGGCGAACAATTCATATTCATAATAAATTATCCCGAGTCTTTTATAGCGAATTTAAGAAGAAATAAAATTAATTCGAGTACTCTCGCCAACCATATCTTTCTTATTAGAGCCGACTTTCGTCCACATCGCGGTCATCTTCAGTAATCTAAATTGAATTAGAACACAAATTTTTATCACAGATCCAAATAAGAACAATTACACAATCAGGATAAATTAAATAATAAAAATTTTGTACTTACCGAACAAAGAAATTTTCAGATTTCGCCGCCGCCGCTATCTCTTGCTCTCCGCCACTTGCTGTCCTAGAATTCTTCACCCTCCACCCCTCACCACTACATACTTCAGAGGTCGTTTGCGTATATAAGAGACCTTTCGTCAACCGCCGGGCGCATTTGCCACTTTTCCGGCCTCACTTAAACTCGACAGATCCTCTGGTAGGAGGATAACTTCACCATCAAACTCGACACTTCACCATCAAAGGATTATATTTACGCCGGTCTACCTGTGCCCGTCCCGTGAATCCCCAGACAATGGAACCGTTGAGCGGCTCTTTTAGTAAACAAGTTGGCTTTATCACAAAAAAAAATCTCCATTAAAATTGAGATGTTGTTATAGACAAATTAAAATCTACGCTTAAAGAGATGAAAAATGATACCAAACACGACCTTACTGGCATCAAATGCTCATTTGACTGTTAGTCCAGTAATTAGGTAGCGAAAAGAAGCATATCAAGAGAAAAATGTTTTTTCACGTTCAATATTATTTTAGTTTTTCGCCTACAACCTTAAAACAATGCATTTTTAGAACAAAATATTCTTGAACAGAAAAAAATGTACATTAAATTTCTAACAAATTACATTCTGTACCGTTTTGTCTCCAGACGAACGGAAAATGTTAAAGAGCCTGATTAAATTGATAAAAATTCTACCATGGATCTAATTGAATTATAACTTGAGAACTACAAACTTTTAGAGAAAATGTCTTCATACGAAAATGAAATACATTAAACGTCCTACAAAACGCGTTATCCTGTGTTTCTTTGGTGACAATCTGTTTATCCTCTTCTGTGCGTGGAAGTTTTGTGCACATCTATGTTGAAGAGTCGATACGTATTATTTAATTGCATCAAATAGGGTAGTTCTGATTTTTTGATATGTTGATATGTTCAAGTTCTGATGATGAACCGAAATTTTCGACCTCGACCAAAGTACCAGAAATAAACAAAAACAAAAAACACTAAAATTTCAACAATTCTCAGTTTGCGAGGATTTTAACTTTGAAGCAATGGGTTTTAGATATAAAATGCTATGTCATTTTTTAAATTCTGTGAATTTACAAGAGTTAAAGACCACAACTCGAACTGTATTTGGACCACAGGCACCATACAAGGAAAAAAGTACACGTTGACTCTGCTACATAGATGTGTACGTAAGTTCAACGCGCACAAGCGGATAAACAGATCGTCAGAAAAAAATACTCTGAAAAACACATTTTGTTGGACGTTCAATAAATTCCATTTTCGTATAAGGACGTTTTCTCTAAAAGTAAATAGTTCTCAAGTTATAAACAAAGAACGGGAAAATAAGTTTTTTGATCCATTGTACAATCGCGCTCTTAAGCCTTATCCGTTCGTCTGACGACAAAATGACACAGAACATAATTTGTAGGAAATGTAATATTACATTATTTAGGTACAGTAGTGTTTCGTTCTAAAAAGGTGTTATCAAGTTATAAGCGGAAAACTGAAAAAAGAGCATTTTAGAAAATCTTAATTAAAAAGTAATTTATTTTTGTTTGAGTTTATTGTTGAAACCTGAGCCTGCAGCTTCGTTCTTTCCTCTCCTTTCTTGTTTTCCTGGTAATATTTTAAATTAAAAATTATCGAGTTGCTACTGAAAAGAATAAATTTTATTCGAACATGAATGAATTCTTTATAATATTAGAGAAGCACCTGGTATATTTTAAACAAAACAGCTGACGACAATATAATATAACGCATACTAGAATATTTTCTCTCTAAGAAATATACAGTGACTGGATTTGGAAACTTAAATCTGTTATTCAGAAGATTGCTTGAGAATTCTAGAATTCAAAGTTTCCAATCATTAGTGTTGTAGAATTTTTTTATTTTGTTCTTATATATTATTCTTATATTATATATTTTTTGTTCTTATATTTCTTAATTTTATGTGTCGACCTCCGACAACATGTGAGCAATGGCTCTCTTGTAGTCAACACCCGCACATACATTACTAACAACAGAAATTCAACAATAAAGGAGCAAATTCATGTGAAAACACCCTAATTATGAAGATAAAAGAAAAACTTTCGTGGTTGAAAAAAAGATTTTGACGAAAAATCGAAGTTAAATCTAAGCTTCCTTAGCGGCTAAACCTTTTATTTTTGATATTCAGACGAATGACCAAACCTGCTGTTACAAAAGTCTGTCTTATTGTTTGATTCGTATCATAAACTGCATAAAAAGCACATTTCATGATTTAGAGGGAAATAAATATTGTGTCTGAAATTAAGACCGGAGCCAAAAAGTTATCCAAAGCCTAAGTGTTTGGTTCTAGAACCAGAAGTGTCGAACGTAGGTACACTATCTAGAACCAAAGCATTTACTCTAGTACGATACAAAAAAAAGGTTTTCCTTTCAATCATATGTTTCATGAAAGCATCAAGAAAATTATAATTGGAATTCTACGCACATTGTTCTCGGAATCAGAGGCTCCCAAAACTGATATATTCGTAAAAATTTCGCGACCGTTTATTTTTCACGATTACATTACTTTTTATATATTATGTTAACAGAAGCTTAAAACTCAGTAGTGTCATAAATACGTCGTGTTTGGGTTAATTTTTATTGGAATTATATGTAGAATTCAAAAAAAGTTAAGATAATGGGAATAAAAATGTTTAATTGATAGTACATTAAATAACTCTCTCGAGTAAGTGTCTCGTGAAATCCATTAGCGGGAGGGAGGTCGGTGGGTCGGCAGGAGGGTGCGCGACGGGTGGGAAGCCATTAGAGCAGGTAGAATCTGTCGAGTTTGATGGTACCCAAAATTTTTAATCCCTTGCCCTACTTTTTGACCATCAGGAACAGTCGAGTTTAAAAACTCCAACTTTTCCTTGTCCGGAGGAGGGTTAGTACGTGCAATTTACTCGCATTCTGACCCTTTAATGTTATTTGAGTTTATTTCTGTGTATTTTGTATCTATTTGCGTGTATTAATTTTAGATTACTGAAGATGACCGTTATACGGTCGAACGTTAACTTTAATAACAAACATATTGATGGCGAAACTACACAAGTTAATTACATTTTGAATTACGCCAACAAACACTCAGCTATACCATCTATATTTAAGGAGAAATATCAGGAAAATAACCACCTTCTTAAGGTGTCGTTTTAGGTAGAGCAGTATTTAATTCCGCGAAAAAAGACTGAAGCAAAACAAGATGGTGAAAATCCTCTAGAAGTGTTAAGAGGTCGCTGTCTTAACCTCCGCAGTTGCCCTGTGTCTCATTATAGGCTGAAGCAGCTCACAATAAAGAACCGATGCAGCGTCTTGTGCAACTGAAGGGATGAATCTGACATAGGGGCCATTTTATGATCACGCTCTCATTTACATTTTCAATTTAAAATTTTTGTTTATTTAAGGTCACTTTTTAACATAGCGACCACAAGAAACATTACAGTAACATGGCTAAATTAATTGTTACATTGAATTAGAAGAAATCACTGACAACAGACACAAAAATAGTATTGAAGAAACAACATTATACATTAATACACTTGAAAAAAAAAATTAAATCAGTTTGTCAAGTTGTGACGATTTCAAAAGCCGTAGTACCTCAATTTCAATTCAATTGAATTCAACACAACAGGTCATTTTATTTACAATATTTACATTTTACATTACATCTGGCTATATTGTGAGATAAAAATACTTTTACTTACTGGTTTTTAAAAACATATTTACAACATTCTAATTTTTTAAGTTCATAATAAAGCAATTGTAATACAGAACTTGACTGTATACACTACACCATCTAGCAGGAACCGCGCCGATGGAATTCTTGCTTCCGAGGCATGACGCGGCTGCACCATTTCATTAAAATCGGTGTAAAATCTAAACTATTTGATGACATTTTACGATTTAGAGACGTGTTTTATCTTTGTTAAAATGCACAAAACAAATAATCCATTAAATTTGACGATGATTGTTTCGTTGCTTCTTAAAGTACTCTCTTAAATTGAAGTATTTTAACTCTTTTATTTTTAATAACATTTTATGGATAGTTTAGGTTAATTTTTGTAGTGAACTCTTCGAAATGAGCAAATATTGCCATTCATAGTTGTCACCTGTCTCTTGCACTCATTTTCCCCGATTTTATCGATATTTATCATTTCCATCTTTCTCATCACTTTAAAAAAAATTAAAGTTAGGTTATGTTCATCCTGGACATCTAAACTATCTCCTTGCCACATTTCATCACGATCGGTTCTGTGATTTAGTCGTGATCAGGTAGCAAACAATTAGACACACTTTCGTATTACGCATTTATATATTAGTATGGATTTTGAGTTCGAATTGTATCTTGATATTCATAGAATACTAACAACATTCTGTTTCCATCTATAAATAAGGTGAATGGGGTTTCGCCCTCAAATTAGTTGGGCGTGCATCTTCAACATAATAGACTCCCGTCCTCAAACTTAGTATCCTGACATTTATGGTAAAAACGATTCGATAAAATCGAGGATCGATCCTGCCCTCTCGGAGCCGACGGGGTCCTGGGGGCTGTTTACAAGTGCGCGGGAGAGCCGTGAAGGTAAAGGCTGTTCTGTGCGTGAAATACGGGCTGCGTCCAGAGAGTACTTGAGATTTCGTACGCCAGATGTCAGTGCTTTAGGAGCTGGAGACGTACGAGCGTTTCAGGCACGTGTAATATGATGTCACCATAACCTTCTTAACAATTACATATTGCGTTTTCAATCACTATATTTTTTAATCCTACTTGAATGTCTTATTCACGAATTTAAGATTTTCGAATGAATGCACTCTGCTAGCTAAGCAATGGTTTCGAAACCTATATTTGCCTCTCTTAACATTTTTGATAAAAATTTTGCAGGGTATAGCTAATACCATGCAAATTTTATCAAAAATATAGAGAGACAAATTTTGTAATAGGAATAAATAAATAAATAAATTTATTGTCAAAAAAACAGTACAACCTGCGTATGACCACGTGGAGGACAATAAACTAATTTACTCTCCGGAAGCAAGCAAGGGACCATCTCATCAATTCCAATCAAGGACCCTAAGGCAGAGGCGGATTCAAAAAAATTCAGCGTAAGTTCCTAGATAAGATAAAAAGTTAGCTGCGAGTTATAATACATATATAATGTCAATATGTTTGTAATTTTACGCAAAAAATTTACATGTACAAGTTATTATCGAACTATAGATTATTTTGAGTATAGTGTTCAAAAATCATAAGAGTGGAAAAAACACTAAATTCACGATTTATCGTTACAACAAACACGCCCCTAGACAAAGCCTAGAGAACCTGTATAAGAAATCCGCCTCTACCCGAAGGAAAACCGGAGAAAAACCCGGGCCAGGATGGGGCTACAGAATTTATGTACACAACCAATGTGCCAAAGTTGAGTACACATAAAACTAAATTAATATGAGCCATACGGCAACACAACCATGCAAGAAAATAGTTTTTGAAATTGTTATAGTTTTAACTTAATTATGAGAGGTTTTTAAAAACCATCGCTTTTTCGTTTTTTTCGTCCACTTCTTTCGTCCGTGAAAAATTTATGTTTAAAAAATGAAGTTTCAAACGAAAAATTAATTTTTATTTCTCAGTACGCACAAGCATCATTTTTAAATAAAAAAAAGAACTTTTTTTCGATGACAAAATACTTTTGTAACCCTCCACACCTCTTGATACAGTTTAAAAGTTATTTTATATTTGTACCAGCATGTTGCACAAGGTATTTTTATTTTTAAACAGACGTATTTCCTTCCGAAGTAGTAAAATATATTTAGTATTGATCAAAGGACAACTATAAGCACCTGCTGTAGTACTGTATAAGATTTTTGGTGCTAAATATTACTTCCAAATGTTGCTTACCGATACCACCATGGAGTTTCAAGTACTGACTTAATTGAATAATGAAACGAAAGCAATAACTCATCCATTGAGGAAAACCTCTCGGTTCCCCACCCAAATACGTTAATACTCTTCTCTCTTTCCCCAAAACTCTTGCATTCTGTGAAGATGATAAGGGTCGACGTGGGCTACTGCACTATCCTTATACTTTTCCTTGAAATAGGAACAAATGTGAAGTGTAGTGAGGTGATTGGAGTCTAAGTGTATGGAAAATGCGAATAGTAATAGTGAAGTGTACATGATTGCTCTGATCAACCCCGTTTTGGTTTTATTGTTTATAGTTATTAATCTAATTTGTTTACGGTACAGCAATTACTTTTACGCCAAGGGTATACGAGGAGTTATGACATATGTGTATATATTGAGCAGGTTTGTACATATGAGTGTGTTTCTGTAACAGTTTGTAAGCGAAAATGTGAATATACGCACATATGAGTCTGATGTAGATAATTAATTTCTTAAATCTAATTTCTTTATCGTTGTAACCATGTGTAATAATTTTCTAATCATTTTATTCCGTTTGTGTGTGTATTTAATAGATATTGATGATTTGTTTTTTAACTTCGTATTATTTTGTATCTGCCACCGAGCATTACTCACTAGCAGACTAATAAATTACGGGGTTTTTTTTATTATTATTATTAATACCATACGATACATCTAAAGGAAAGTTCTTTTCTGTATTGTTTTCCAACATAGTTAAGTGATTGTTTCACATTATCTTTAGGAGAAATATTTTTCTCTGCTTCATTCGCAACGTAGATTACGTGGATTCTAAAATGAATTCTATTTTCTTGATTTCTTTAATACTGAATCAATGAATCTCGACCATTCCGTGCACAACAACTCTGAGATGTTTAGCAGGTTTCAGCGAAGAAATGAGTCTCTTCTCAGATTCGTTCCATGTAAAACTGAAAGCAATTAATTTCATTCATTTACGTTTATTCATTCAGTTATTTTCATTTGATGAATTGTGTTATTTTCGTTACATGTATATGTGAAGGCTAAAACTCGTGCTTTTCTTAATTTCGCGAAAAACGAAAAACGTTAAGCAACCAAAATCAAGCTGCACGCTGTGGGGGTGAGTTTGTTCACGGTTATATATAATATTAACCTCGAAATTTGCGTATTTTTCATATTGTACAGTATGTGTTAAATGTGACCTAATGATGGATAACTTTTGTTAACTTCATGGGAAGTAACAAAAAAATTATTCCCAATCGTTTTTATACGATTCAAATAATATTTTTATGACAACAGACTCATATTTTAGGTCAGAGTATGAATGAGTCGCTACCAGCTTTATAAGTATGATTAAATTATTTCCATCAACCACCATTATCTTACGACATATTTATTTTCTGCTTCCTATTCTTAGACAACTACGTGAACAAAACACCCGGAGAAGGCGAAACTTCTAGATGTGCTAGAAATAATAGTGACCAGTGGTCCAATATAAATATACATTAATATTACGTAATAATAATATTTAATAATATACGTAATTAATAATATTATGTAATATAATGATTAATTTCACGTAGAAGAAACTAAAAAGTATTAATAAAAAAGATGCACGTTAAGTTTCTAATATTAATTTTTCGGTATCACTTAACCTCGTGAGAGAATATATCTCATAAGCATAGGGATTTCAGTGTATTTTTCAATTGAGTAACAAATTACTGCAAAGGGTTACCGCGTTTGCGGTTACCGCGTTTCCTATGCATTTAAAATTCGTGGAACGAATTGCAATATCTGATATTCCAGTGATCATGAAATTCCAGTGGTTTTTGTGGCCTCTCGTTTCAGCCATGAATTATTTCAATCGTTATAATTAAACTGAATTTAAGAGAATACTTCTCCATTCAAACGAACGAGAAAATGAACGAATAAATCCATTCGGTATTTTCTTTGTTTTCGTAATAGATGAGTCCATTTATCACTCGAAACAACCAATGAGTCCATTTATCACTCCTAAATCCGAAACATAAGCGAGGATTTTACAATAACTCTTTTACCGTAGGAGTCGCTAGGATGTGGAATTTTCTCCCTATGACTATCAGGAATAGTTCTTTTAAAGAAACAGAGACCGCGAAATTAAAATTTATTATTATTAATGGGTCGATAAAGAATAAATAAAAAAGAGGTTCAAATATTAAAATCTCGACAAAGCATGGATATAAATAAATATTACTACTACTGTTAACGTTCTATTTAATTGTTCGCTCAACATTCTTAATGTTAAACGACGGTCTGATCTCACAAGAGTGTTCACACGTTCGATGTTTTCATCAGTTTTCGAAGTTGAAGGCCTCCCTGAACAGTGTTCATCTTCAACGTGTTCTCTGCCTACCAAAAATGATTTGTGCCAGCGAAAAACTTGAGCTCGCGATAAAGAATGTTCCCCATAGGTCTGTTTTAACTTTTCAAACGTCACACTTGCCGATTCTCCAAGCGTAACACAAAATTTAATGGCACAACGTTGCTCCAAAATTCGCTTGACGCACAACCAAAACACAACTTCACTAATAGCAGTCACAAAAATCACGTAGTTAACGGAAGGAGTTGAAACTCACACTGAGCTATGGGAGGGTACTGATACACGTGCTCCTATCAAGGACAACAGCGCAGCGTTGCCAGATCGCTTGTAGTGTTGCCAGTCTCATTACTTTTCTGCCTGACCTTGTATAATCAAAATAAATAAATAATTTAAGACATACGACCTTGTATAACCTCACGTTGCGTGAATCCTTTGATGGATTTGGATGACGTGCATTGACGTTGGATAAAGACGTAAACTCCTACGAACGTAGCACGTCAGAAAATAATGATATTTATAGAAAATACACGAGAGGCGACTTTGAATTTACGCAACGACACACAACGACACACAACGACACCTATTTACCACGTTTATTACAATGTTACACACCACGTTTGTGTGATATTTATGATTAATATCTGTTCAATTGTTCTGTTATGTTTTGTTTTTAATAGCCCAAAATATATAATATTCGTCCATTATAAGGTTTTAAATTATTTATATATAAATATTACTGTTGATACGGAATTTAAGTCAGATAATAGTGAGACTCTTGTCAGACTTCTAAAATACGAGTATTAGAGACACCAGAATGTCTAGGTTTTTAGAATTCTTGTACTTGAAGTTAATTACTTTTTAAGGTCTCTCATGTACTAGAGACGATTATTGTTTTAATTTGGGTCGTAATATAGCGCGTAATCTAATAGTTAGAGATTAGTAGGTTCATCCGTAGAATTTGCAGTGTTCCTAACATGAGAGAACCAATCAGTAGATCCAATGCAACGTTGAATCAGCTAACGATAATTAACGACAATTAACCAACATTCGTTTGTAAGGAAAATGAATGTAATAAATAAATAATAAATTTTATTTATTAATTATAATAATGAATACTCGTTCTTCAACTTTTACACCCATGCTTCAAAGTTTGAAGTTTGAAGTAGATTCACCTGGTTGGACGTTCATGAACTATCTGCGTTCTGCGTTGTTATTAAAGTCACGTGTTTAAAATTTTTGTTGTTATTTAAGGAGGGAACAGCACTCCAGTTACTCAAATCTCAAAGATGTTTATTTGTTATCTTTTTTTTATTATTCTAAATGATTTAAAATACAAGACTATGAATAACAACGAAGAAAAAAACATGATTTAATTTATATATCTGTCAGTTAATACTATTGTACAAACAATATTCAGAAACTCGCTTGACTCGTTTGAAATGGGTGAGAGCATGAGAGAACATGGCGACCGAGGTGCAAAGGTTTCGTGATTTATGACTCTGACATCGGAAAGAGTTAAATAGCCTCTTCTCAAATGTCCTATAGATAAAAGTGATGTAAACAATACTACAAAGGAAAAATTTACTACAAAACGAAATTAACTTCCATCACTTTCGTGATTTAAAAGTTGGTCTTGTTTTTTGAAAATATGATTCCTCCATAAGACGCAGTGTAATACACCATGAATTATGATTGCAATTATTTCATTTAAATGGCCGGTTATTTATATTTTTCAAGTTGAAAATACGAGTTACTCTGTTTATTTACACCAATTTTCATATATTTTAGTGATTGAATACATGCTAGTTCTACATTAATACTTTGTGGAGGGGGGTTGTTTATGGACAAGCTGAGGGGGTTTGTGGGAGAGGGATTTTGTGTAGTGAGAGGGAGGACCACACCCCTCTGATTATTTCTTCCGACAGAAAACGCTGTAAGGAACCCAGTTGCAAGACATGCAATATCGTTTATACTTCTGCACCCTTTACTATCACCCATTTCACACGCAAAATTTGTCAATCCAGTGAATGCACCTCCACAAATTGCATTTACCTTCTACGTTGCACTATCTGTAAAAGTGTTTATGTAGGAGAAATAACTACTCCTCTCAACATCAGGATGAACAACTACAGAGTTTTTTTGGTGGTAAATCTATTTCTTCGCTCCCAGTCCCCCCCCCACGTTAAGTTTCATAACAAAAATTGAACGAATGTTTTAAAATTTAAATACACAACAGTAAATTCTTCAAAATTCAAATTTCAGTTTTCCCTCATACATGTCTTTCTGTTATCTAACGGTCGGCTAAGTCAAACGAAGAGAGAAAATTCATATCATTCTTCTCTTCGTGGCTGAGGAGGAAGGGGGTTGGAGGCCGAAAACGCGGTTCCATGAAATTTNTAAAATCCCACCCAAAATTCTCCGAAACCTTGCAATTCATTTTTAAGGGAATCTACTTTGAATAATAGTATATCCCCCAAAGCAGCTGATGATACATTTACAGTAAGCGATATATTTCGCCAGAGACTTCATCAAACTCCGTAGACGCATTCGTTCGTAGCGTGCAGTGAACTCCAACTGGGGAATATATAGCTGTCGCCTACGGCCATCCCTGGGCCATTTTGCTTCCCTACCCTTCCGTTCACCCCGTTTGTTTTATGGCGATTGAAACAGGAAGCCGCAATTACTCATTGGAAGACAAGGCCCAGAAAACGGCGCAACGCGGCGCGGAGGAGCCCTAGAGCTACCAACTGCATCGCGGATCTCTCCTCTCTCAATTCCACATGTGCTGGAGAGAAATCTGAGGAGGAAAGAGACCCATATTTACAAGAAATACTGTTCTTTTACATCATTTAATTCTACACTATATTTGTGTTTGTGATATTTTCTTAAATTAAGAGAAAATGTCGAAGACGATTGTGAAAAGAAAAATTGGAGGATTATGAATTGCTCTTTTCGTTTTNATTACGTCACGATAAAAGTATATTTATCATTCCTATTTTATGTATATTAAACAACCATAAATGGTCTTGAAATACAGTAAGTAAATGGTACAGTTATAGAAATTTTATGTGGATTTGAATCCATTGTGAAGTATTAAATATTTTTCGTCAAATAGCATTACCTTAAAAATGACAATTGGAACTTTTTCGCACATATATTGGTAACATGTTTACGTTTTCTTCTAGAAAATTTCTTTCATTGAATTTTCAATGCCTGGTTCGGGTGTATATTTGTGTCGATTATAAAACCAAAATAATCGTCCAGACATTGGTTGACGAAGATTATTCTTCTCATAGTTTATTCTTGATATCACAACTTTGGAACGATAACATTAAAGTGTTTCATATAATAATTTAAATATCCTGTATCAGTAAGCTGAAGTTAGCTTGCCCTCAAACTTACATAAGCGCCACTTATTTTGAGTTTTTTTCTAGTAAGAGGTGCAGTGTCCCTTTCTAGTAAGAGATGCAGGGTTAAATAAACGAAAAAATACCTTTTTGTTTAGTATCGCTTTACAGTTCGTGGTGTATACACACGTATAAATGTGACGAAACTTTATGGAATAATTATTTGAGATCAAGTTTTAATGAAGAATTTTATTTCAAAGGAGACAATAATAGACTTGGGAAATCAACTTTTCTCTCTTATTCTCTTCAGTCTCTATTTTGTACCTTTTTTCATGTTATAGCTAATTTGAAACAGCAAAGTTATGTTACTTTACTGAGAGAAAATTTAACCAAAGAAAAAAATAACAGGAACGCAAGGTGTTTCTTTGTTTATTGTAAAGTAGCATCAGTAAATTAGTTATTTGTTCTCAACGCGGTCAGATTCAGTATGTAACTGCTTATTAAAACATTTATTTATTGCCAGTCTAACTGGATTGATGTCAATTCGCAGCTAGTACACAGTCTTTTATAGATCTTATTCCTCACCACCGTCCATAAGAGAAATGATAAGTGTACTTCACGTTATATTGGCAGTACTTTCGGATTTCTTTAAAGTTAAATCTGTCAAAATTCTCTTGCAGGGATATTCTGTTCTTTTTACTTAGAGTATGTGGAACGAGTAATGCCTTGCGTCATTATTAACTTAAATTTTTCTGCAACATATATTCGCGAATGTGACAAATATTGATATTTATTCGGACTGTAACAAATATTAGTTATTTTCGGATACGTTACATGATGTTCGTATCGAGATATTTACAGTTCGTTGACGTGTGTCCAAAACGCTGGCAACAAGCACATTCCCAGAAACAAACAAACAAATCATCGGCGACCACTGAACATCGATTGGACGTGATCTCCATTCTGTAGATGGCAGCTCCGTCCCTTGAACCTTGTCGTGTAATGAGGCCGTCGACGAACAATCGCCAATCAATTAGCGCGATGGTGAGTCTTCAAAGGCTTCGATGGGAGCACGCGGCGTGGAACGACGACGCGGCTGCAAAGACGCAATGGGAGAGTGACATAGGATGGACTGCTTCGACAGGGAATTCAGAACTGGAATGCGATTCCTCAATGAGATTCCTTGGTAAAAAAGTTCATAATTACTTATTGTATACCTAGGATAAGGCATTGTATTATCCATCCTGGCCCGGGTTTTTCTCCGAGTAGTGGCGGATTTTACATGGGTGGAATGTCATTTAAAACTTTTTAATTATTATGTTCCACTTTTCACTGCACATCATATTTACTATTGATTTTGGATTAATAAATAATAACAGAACGTAATTTATTACATATTTTATATAAGTATTAAATCCGCCACAGTCTGTGGGTTTTTTGATCGGAATTGATGGAATGGTCACTTGCTTGTTTCCGGAGGGTAACTTAGTTTATTAATGGTCGAAGGCAGTTTGCAACAGATTTGTTGACATTCAAGTTTATTATTTATTAAGTTTTGTAGTGGTAATCACAAATTGACAGATGAAAAATGGATTTTGTAAATCTGATTTGAAGCTTGTTAAGTTTTGTTTAATAAATATTAAATCATTGCAAGTCTTGTTTTTTATGATAAAGTGAGGCTTACTCTGTTAAGTACTTCCGGTTAATTAACGTAATACCTCTGCTTATTAACAATCATTCCAATCATTATTAGAGCTTGCGTTTACTTCTTTTGAAGGAGAAGCAATATTTGTACGATATTAAAGAAATTTCAAAGTAGAGTCTCCTTCGACGATGTTACATTACATCGTCCAAACACAAAAATATTCGTGTATAAAAACCATCAATGTGAAAAATGGCATCGTAATAGATGTAAGCATATATTTCCTTTCGCATTTTGCGATGTACAGTACTTTTTTTTTTTAGTTGTGACTTATTTTCTGTGTTATGTAAACTAGCTGAAACAATATTGTATCTGTAGATAAATAAAATATTATTATTTGATTATTATGAAATTTATACACATTTTACTTCGTATATATCCCATGGATCTTCATTTCATTCCCTGCATGTATTTCTTAAAATAATGATAGCTGATGGTGAACTTCATTGACTGTTGAATAAATTAATTTAGATTCATTTATTTAAAAATTTATAGCTGATATGGCTGAATATATCAAACTAATGAATGAGATACCACTGGGTGGGTGACCCAGCGGAACGACTTCAATGGAAATGATGATTGTCAAGGACACTAAGGGGCGGATGCAATCCCGTTGTACGCACAGGTATTGCTGAACACTGACGTCCTGTGGTTCGCGGTTGGGTGAGGGGCGGAGGGGAGGTTTAAGGCCTACAGCAGCATCTCAACGTAGCAACAAGCGATGGTCCACCACCGGGATTACAGGGGGATACTACATCCCTATCTCCGTCTGTCCACGATAAAGGACGAGCTCTTGGGCACTTGAGGGAGGGAGGACTAGGACAGTGGTTGGAATTAGCCTCGGGAGGTCATCACGTTATAAAGAGAATTATTGAATGCGGTAACCCCTCCTACTGTTAGCCGGATATTTAACCCATTACTACCGTTTTCAGATCAATAATTATAATTTTTAATTGACACATATTTCTAAGAATTTTAATAATAATAATAATAATTCTAGGTCCAGCATCACATACACAAAAGAAGGTACAGTTTAAACTTCTAGGAGTACTGACCAATATCCACTAGTAGGTCAGTTTCACGAAAAACGGATTATTGTATTGCAACAAAAACATAATGAGTCTGTTTCACCAGTAAATTTCTTTGCAGTCAACATGCTGCTATCTGTAACGTCTGCATGGAAATTAACTTCAATCTATTAGGCTAATTATCAAAACCATAATTTCTAGAACAATACACCGATAAATACTGTCTACAAGACACATTCAAATTTATTTATTTATTTAGGAATAGCTAAGAATAATATTAATATGTAGCCTGAGAAGAAAAAAAAAAAGACACAAGATCTTCCTTCTATAGAACTTATGTGCAAGGACTCTAGGACTTGACGTTGGCAAGTCCTAAAGCTCCAAGAAAAGAATATACAATATAAACGTGTTTACATTCGCTGTTGACAATTCAAATCATCTCATTCATTTATAATTAGTGTACATGATAGAGACATTTATTTTAAATGATTATGTGTAAATAATTCATGGTCGCAGGATTTCGTGTTCCTGTTCTGCAGTCGAATGTTTCATTTAAATAGACCTATCCCCTTGACACGTTTAGAGTTTCTTCTAGGAAGAAGCATTGTACCAATGATGGTGGTTAAACATGTTTGGAGCGCGACGTTAGTATTATAGGTAATATTCTTTGAATTTTTAAAGTGAATTTCTTTGAGTATTCAATACGCCTTAAGAACAACTTAAACTTTGTGAGTACAATCTTAAATATTTAAACTATATTCTACATCACTAAAATTTCTTCGTATATGTAGAGAAAAAATCTTTTAGGTCAGATTTCACCCTATTTTACTAGTTACAAAAACTGGCAAGAGTAGTTAAGAGTTAACCAATATAATTGAATCTAAAGCAAGCGCATCGTGCTTTATAACGCGTTAAAGGAGGAGCGCGTGGTCTCTGGAACTGCTTTGGAATTTTATTGGCAGTCTAAATTCTTTCAGGGGAAGGTAGTACATACAAGAAAATAACAGTGCTATTTTATAAGAAATACTACTGATTTGATTGAATGCGACTAAAACGTATGTCCAAAACCACACATACTATGATATCAAATTTAAAAAATTGAAGGCGTAAATTTAATAATTATTTATCAAATAAATCTGGATTTATTAACCACATAAATTACATTTTTGTTTGTTCTTTAACTTGTGAACGAATCTACATGAAACAAAATAAAATTTAATCAAAGCTTAAAATAACCGTCAGCTAACTCTTCATTTGTTGTGTCAAAAGCTTCAGAAAACCCGGTTTTGTTTAGAAGAAAAAGTATTTAGACAGAGGTCATTATTTCCAGGCGGAAGGAATTGAAAAAGTAAAATCTCGTTGTTCACTTTTTGTCACAATACAATATTCAATTCATTTTCTTTGATCAGAGGAAGTATTTACTCTTATGACGGACATATTTAAATTTCGTTAAGTGTAGTAAGTTAAATTACCATAACTATATAAAGTCTATTCCCCAGGTTCGCCAGGGGGTAGTATAGAGGATACTTATATGTCTGGTTTAGTCTAGAGTACGCTGCCAATAATTCTGGGTGTGAATTTTCTGAATTTCAGGAATAATTCAATATATCTTAAAATCCTGTAATGGAGACCCATAGAATGGAATGCAATGTATATCAAATACGCAGCATTACATATTTAATATCATACGATTCTCACGACCGTGCTTTTACTCTCAAAAGCCCCGCTGTTTCCAAGAACACCGAGTTATTGTTTTGGGTCATTCCAGGAGAACTGAGATCGTTTTTATCAATTTATGATATATTCATATATCGATTTACGATATATTCGATATCGTATATTTAAAGTAAAGCATTCCAATTTATTTCGAAAAATACATTTTTCATTACACCAAATTCTTTCCTCCAGGACACTGGACTAACATGATGGAGAAACTGGTGTCATTTATCAATTTTTTTAATATGAAGTAAATTATAACTTACGTTTTATTTACAGTATAGCAGAACTTCCAAAGCTCGACACTTTGTGGAATCAGAGGGTGACGAAGTATCGAAATTTCGAACTATCCAGAGCGTGTGGCATATTATATATAGGAAGCGTTATAACACGATTCCAGTATACAAATTGCACAGTTTTAATGAATACTTTAATTGTATAATTTTAATGAATAGAAAACAAAAATTAAAAGTACAGGAACTTATTGACTTACAGTTACAAACGCAGTTTTATATCACTTTGCAAAAATATTTGGTAATTTTATTTTATTTTATTACTTTCATTTATTTACACTGAACAATGTCACCTGGCGACGAGCCGTTTCGAAGTATGAGGAATGTCCAAGAACCGAGTGTCGAGGAATAGAAGGTTTACGGAAAACTTCTGCTGTATTTTTCTCAATACACAATGTCTTCGTCATGTACGACAAATAGAAACAGCAAATAATAACATAGCGATTGAACAACAGAACATGACTTTCAACTTAAATATTAGGACAAAATATGTTTACAAGAAAACAGAAATCACACACTCATGTCGCAAAATGGAATCTAAAATTCCCGATTTATAAGTATCATTTTAGATACACAAAGTTTGTAATAATTTAAGTTGTAAGATATGATTTATTTTCGATATTATGTAACAGATGTGTGTAGATTAATCTACGTTATAAAATACTTAAAACAAATAATTATGAATAAATTACAAAAATAACACAATTTCTACATGTAGGTGTTCAAAAACCACGGTTTTAGTGATTTTTTTTTCAAGTTATGTAAATCCAATGAAACTGGAGGACTGGTTCTTTATAACAATAATTTACGTAATACGAAGGTATTTATTTGTCGCTGTCATATTTTGCGTTTCTATTTTCATCTAATATGTTCTTCGTATTATTATAGACTGTATATTAATACACCCCCCAAAAAAAAGATATTAATGCAATATTTACAATTTCATGAGTCAAAAGCTGTTTTGAATTTGAATATATATATATATATATATATATNATATATATATATCGATACGTTTACTTACAAAAACATATTGTTGATTGCAAGTGTAAAATTACGTTCGCTTGTTTCAATCTAAATAAAAAAATTAATATTTAATGCTCCTGCTTAAAATAATACGCTTTTCAACAACCTTTATGTCCGTAATGAATTTTGCACTACATTTTCGTTGTTATCCTAAAGCAAACGATACCCGAGTTAACAACAATTTTGAAGTGACATTATTTTAATAATATTTTACCTCAACTGTGCACTTAAATAACGCTACTTCTCAAAATTAATTGATAAAAAATTGAAAGCATTTAAAACAACTTTTCAGTTTATTACATTAACTTTTCAGAAATAGCTGGCTCCAATTCAGATTTCTTTCACAGATTAAAAAAAAAGGAAATTATACTATGGGTTGGAGACTAAATATTATTACCTTCCCGTGTATTTTCAGTTTTTTAATCCATGTTAATAAAAATAGAAGCGATAGAATGAACGATTTATGGCAATATATCCAAAATTTCATGTACATTGGGTCTATTTCTTATTGCATGATCATTAAAAGAATTTATATACAATTGTATGTAACAGTGTGAATAAAGAATAATAATGAATATAGAAGTGTGTATTTCATAAAGATACTTTTAGATATGAAAAATTATTAACTGCATTAAAACGTCACTTTCTTTAAGAATTAAATTAAATTTTTTATTATTTTAAAAAATTGGAACTATTTATTGTTTCAGGCTCAATAAGAGACACGTAAACACTTATAACATTTATCGAAATTGAACACCAATTTTAGGAGGCGGATCTTATTATGATCTTCATTTCTATTTGATTACTCGGTACTCGGCACTGTTCGGTACTTTTTTTATAAAATTAAATTTATATTTGCAACATATAGTCGTGTGAGTATTCAAAATTCTCTTGTTTCTTATATTTGCACTAATCATCCTCCGTTTGTTCTTTACTGTACTAATTTTCTTTAAACTGGCAACAATGCAGTTAAAATGATACAAAAACATTAGACAGCATCGCGAAACATTTTGGAGTAGACTCTGCTGGAGTAAATTCTTCAAGATCAGAAGAGATCTCGAATATTCTTTTCATACGATTACAATATTTTCCTTAAACAATAAATTTGTAATTGGATATTCGTGCATCTTATCTACTATTGTCACTAACTAAACCCCCCAGGGGACATACATCTAGTAAGTACGTGTTTGGCGAACACGGGGCCTCGAGCTGAGTCTGACATTATTTCCGCTGACTTCTGACAGGCTCCTTCCTTTCTCTTTCCTGACCTCCCTTGGTCACCTCTTGTTCTTTTCGATCCCGACGCTATTAAGGCTAGGGTATCTTTCATTTTCCTCATTCTTCTCATTTTTGTCCCCCCTTATGTTATGTGCCCCCCTCATTGTAGCTCCCCCCTCCATTTGATGAATGTTGTGAGATATGTTTTGGTGTGTTGTAGATAGGAGGGTTTTTAGTGGGTATAGTTGAATCATTCGACGAATCCCACACGCGGGGAGAGTCATGTTGGCTCTCCCTAGTGCGTAACAACTGCATTTTCCCTACCTGTACAAGTTTTTCGGGCTCCAATGACCTTCGATGTCGACATGAGCCGTAAAGCCCCACAAAATAAATACTATTATATCGAAACATGTGATGGTCTCTGTAGCATCGACTGACAAATGAGTATGACTGACAAACGACGACGACAGTTTTTAGTGCTCCATCGATGTTCGCCCTAATGAATAAAGGCAGCATATAAAGTAGCGTCATCCTCAACTAACAGAGATATCTAGCCTCTTCTAATACATCGACCTTCTAATTTAGAATATATGATTTATTCACAACATTATTTCTTACTTAACTCGAAAATATGATTTAGCTTCATCTAAACAAAATATAACGTCAAGAGTTCAAAATGGTGGCAAAACGTTTCCTCCTAAATGACTTGTCATATTTTTATCCCGTTTTCATTGATTTTCTATAAATTAGGAGCTAGAAAAACCGTTACAACTTGTACTATTAAGGAAGCCTGTATTTTTGTATGATTTTTAGTTTTATCTCGAGAACAGTTCAAATGATCTTGATGAAATTTTAAAACAAGAGGGTTATTTTGGAACGGGATCCTTAAAGTGCATTGTTCGATATGAGAAAACATGTATGTCCCGAATTCAAAGAATAGACAACTTTGGTAGCAAAGATTGCATAAAAATGTTCGAGATGTCTTGAAGCAAAAAGAAAGATAAACGTGATTTTCGACCATTTTCATTAACAATAATAATTAAAGCTTTTTTGCATTTTGGTCTTGAAGAAAGGAAAACTTTTATTTATAACATGCCGACGTTTCGGCATTTATCAGGGCTACAACAAAATGGTGGGTTTTTCAACAAACAGATATTTTAGGATTCAAAACTCTCAATTTACTAATTAGACAGAGTGGCTTATGAGGAAGACAACAAAGATAAAACTAGTAGTGTTATAAATGACCCTGCGGTGTTCGCGTCTATGAATCCATCGCGAGGGGTCGAGCGGATAATAAATAAATTGACGGATGAAAATTTAATGCGCATACGACAGAGTGAAATTGCTTAACGAACAATTACTGTAAACATGGACAAAATTTAAAATTCTTTACCACGCATTATTTTGGTTTAGAACTTTATACCCCCCTCGGGATACATCTAGTAAGTACGTGTTTGGTGAACACGGGGCCCCGAGCTGAGTCTGGCATTACTTCCACTTACTTGTGCCATGCTCCTTCCTTTCTCTTTCCTGACCTTCCTTGGTCACCTCTTGTTCTTTTCGATCCCGACGCTATTAGGGCTAGGGTATCTTTCATATTCCTCATTCCCCTCATTTTTTGTCCCCCCTTATGTTATGTGCCCCTCTCATTTTAGCCCCCCCTCCTCCATTTGATGTATGTCGTGAGATATGTTTTGGTGTGTTGTAGATCAGGAGGGATTTTAGTGGGTAGGGTTGAATCATTCGACGAGTCCCACACGCGGGGAGAGTCATGTTGGCTCTCCCTAGTGCGTAACTGCATTTTCCCTACCTGTACAAGTTTTAACGGCTCTAATGACCTTTGATGTCGACATGAGCCGTAAAGCCCCGCCCCCCCCAAAAAAAATGCACATATTTACTCCTATTTCGACGAAGCAATAATGAATAATTTTGTATTATAAAAAAATTACAGTAAAAGTAAAGAGAGCTGTTATACTTCGTTGTGATTTGATTTTAAGGTCTTGGATTAACGACTGCTCCCACCTCAACGAGTCTCCTTCCATCTCCTCCGAAAGAGGACTTTGGAATCTCTTTCGTGACCTTCCACCTCTGCCCCGAGCGGAGGGCGCTGAACCCCTAGCGATGACTTCATTATTGCTTCGATCCCAACGCGGCTGCCAAGACGTGTACCCTCTACTCTCATTCTTTATCCAAAGGCTACTAAGCATTGAGAGGTCTTCTAGACTCTTTCGGCACTTCTTCATTCATTGATTCTTAAACTAATTTGTTTTACGCATCTCCAGCAAACCGATTCTCATTCTGCGCAGAGATTTCTCCACGACGTACGAATTGAGTCCGCGTCGACCCTTCCAAGCGATTCTCGTTCATTTTTCTTCGAAGTAGACAAGTTCATGTCGTACAACGTGTGGCAACACTGCAACCTAGAGAAGACCGTCAGCTGTCTTCGCACGTTGGGAGCGGGCATTTTATTCTGTTTACCAATATGAGAAAATTTTAACTTTAAATGTAGATGGATGTAAATGGTTCGCTAAGATTTGACACCACGCTTTTCTAAAACAATATCGTGGTTTTGAAAATATCAACAGTCTCCGTTATTGCTATTTACAATAATTTATTTATGACTCTGTCGTAAATGTAGATGTTAACAAACCAAATAGTTGGTTATTCAAGACTACAACGCTAACTAAATGATTGTACTGTTATGCAATTGATTGTAATATTTTAATTACTTTTTTTTACTCTACATCTATTTTCATCGTTAATAAAAATGTGGCGGAGTTGGTGTGCGATTGGATCAGTAGCTGTGTTAAGAGTTTGACAGTATTGTAGACTCTTCAGAGGAATCGGTTCTGTAATTGCCACACTTAACATAGTACTAGGTATTTATTTTTTATATATTGTATTTATATAACAGTTGTTTAACATTATTTTAAATGTAGTACATAAATCAGCAAAAGAAATCCTGGCCCGGGTTTTTCTCCATTTTTCCTTCGGGTAGAGGGGGATTTCTTATACAGGTTCTCTAGGCCTTGTCTAGGGGCGTGTTTATTGTAACAATAAATCGTGAATTTAGTGGTTTTTTTCAACTCTTATGATTTTTAAACACTATACTCAGAATAATCTATAGTTCGATAATAACTTGTACATGTAAATTTACAAACATATTGACATTATATATGTATTATAACTCGCAGCTAACTTTTTATCTTATCTAGGAACTTTTGAATCCGCCTCTGCCTTAGGGCCCTTGATCGGAATTGATGGAATACGTCCCTTGCTTGCTTCCGGAGAGTTAATTAGATTATTGTCCTCCACGTGGTCATACGCAGTTTGTACTGTTTTTTTGACAATAAATTTATTATTATTATTATTAATGAGTTAACAGAGAATAACCAACGCATCAAGAAACACACGACCTTACAACCCAAGGAAAATACCGCAATAACCCTTTGCCAAATATCCGCTTTCTACGTGTAGAGAACACGTATCCTGCGGCGCATGAGAGGCGTAGGAAAGTTCTCTCTACTCAGAGGAGAAGGAGAGTAGGAATCTCGCCGTCGAGGAGCGTCGATCTCTGCTGGGCTCCTTAGTTTAAAACCCCTTAATTTAGTGCATGTTTTAAATCAATTCTTGCACTTGTTACTAGTTTATGATTTTTTACTAGAACAACAATAACAATAAATTTTGACATTTTAAATTTTAAATACAATAGTTTATGTTATTATATTTATGTTTTTTTTTAATTGAGGGTCCATTGATCGATTAGATTTTACAGAGTAGGATGATACTATTTTGAAAGATGGAACAGGGAAACACATAAGCACCTCCGTATATACCATAATTTTACATACATTAATATAAATACATATTATACTAGACATTTATTAAAATATAAGATATGTATTTTTATATAGTATTTGTTTGATTTTTTGAGATTATACTCTTATGATCGACCCGTCGTTTATACAATGGTAGGATGGTGCTATTTTGAAACAAGGAAAGCGAAAGCCCATGGGCAACTCCAAATAAACAATAATTTATCATATAACAAAAGTAAATTTAATGCAACAATATCTATTTTTGATACGAGTGTGATTTCATTGAAATGATTCAGGAAAACGTGGAAGAGAGATTTGCTTGGAATTCTAGGAGTTATTACTAGACGACCAAGAGTGAGACAGGCACCGAAGGGGGTATGTGAAAAAGGTTAGAGGTGTCCTTGCGTCACTTACGAACCAGGGTGCATTAACGGCTAATCGAAGAAATTTTATTTTTGAAATCTAGAAGTTTGTTTGTTTGTTTTTGCGGTAGATGAAGCAGCAGTACACCAAATAGGACAGACATAATAAGAGAGGAGGGAAGATGGTTTTCTTCAAAATTTATTTCTTTAACGGGGAAAATGGGTTCTCTAAATTTGTATGTAATTTAAATCCAAGGTTACCCTAGTTATTCTTCATTGCGACGTGGAAGGTGCAAGCAAGCAACTTTAGTTTGTACGTCTCGAATCTCACAGCAGACTTTTTTTAATGTATTTTGTAAACATGATTCTATTTCGCAGTACATTGCAACTTATAAAATTTATAGTTAGTAAAACCCATATGCGTTAATTTTGTTCTAAATGTTCGCCATATTTTCCCAAAAGCGAACAAATGAGTTCAGTCGTCTCGTCCGACCAGTCGACGGTGGACATTTCATCGAACGTTGGGAAAAACCAATATATGTTGTTATTTGTCTAATTATTTATGGTTTTATTTATTATGTTCAAATTCAATTACGATTGTAATTTTATTATTTAAATTCTAATTATTTTGTGGTTTATTTATTATTGTAATTCCAATTATTATGATAATTTTAATTAATTTTGTACGTTATTAATTATTTCAATTTTTTTTTTTTTTTTTTTTTCTTTTTCCTTTCGTATGTGCATTTTCCGTACGTGGTTGGGCGGAAGAGCAGACCTGATGGTCTGAACCAAACTCAATAAATATTCTTATTTTCTATTTCATTCTACGTTATAAATCTTTCGTGACAGAATTAATATGTCACGTAACCGCAGAGGAAGAAAGAGAACATTGTGTTCGAATTTACCTCGTCATACATTGCAATATAACAATATTTTATTATTATATTAAATTAAAAAACTTCTTAAACTAAAAGAAATATACTGTTGTTTTCTTTTTCAGTTAGAAATAATGAAAATGTATTTATGATAATAAAAATATTGCGTTACAAATAATAAGTATGACCCATTAGTTCTATTTGTCGGACAACAGTTTGCAAAACCCCATTCCATGCCCGCGTGATAGATCAAAAATATATAGAAAATGTGCCGTGGGCGAAGATGAGCTGGACAGTGCTGATCTAGATCTTGAGAATAATGGGGAGAGATATGATTAAGGTATTATTTCCATCAAAGCGACTAGGCTTAAGTACCACCAAAAAATGTTTCAAATGGTAGTATAAAACTTTCTCTATCCAGCGGCGACGAATTTTCATACTGTTACGGCGCAAAATGTTGAATTATTTGACTTTAAATTTCTATGGGAAACATTAACGGGTATATGTTTTTTTTTATATCCTGGCAAAAGTACTTAGGGCTTAACATAGCAAAAAAAACTTACTAAAACATAGCAAATGAAAATAGGAACGCAATGACGTAAAGATTTTCATACCTTACGGGGCATTTACAAGAATAATTTGTTAAAAACTGTGGAAAATACTGTTCTGACGGAAATAGCAGACGCATCACGTGACCGAAGACAATGCGACCCTTGTGAAAGAAGGAGTCAAATGACGGTCTAAATTAATTATCAAGTTTTAAAGTCACAAAATAATTGTCCAATATAAAAAAGTCAGTAGAATGAATTATTAGTTAGTAAGAACTGCTTCGGTGAATAATTCCAAGTTACGTTAATAGTTGGCAACTTGACTTCAGACACCGCGCACGTAATACCTTAAAAGGCTTCGTTTGAACCCTTTGTAGTCTCTTGTCGTCTTCTACGGGCACTATTCACGATGAAAACACCTATCCCTTGCTCGTGATTCGAAGCTAGAACCTAAGACCTACATCAGGTCGGTTCTTGAGGCTCCATGTTCTGAAAATGTCGAAGACAAATGATGCCACTTCTCTTTCGTGAATACTCTGGTTTACGTTCGCATGTTCCGTCGAGACCTAGACCCTGATCAGTCATTTGTATCTCCTATATCCGTTGACTTTCGTAACATTGTTTTGAAAATGTCCTCTCCTTCATCTTCCGTCAATCCATTCTCTTCTCTCTCTCTCCCCCATCCCTCATCACATGCGGATAAATCTGCCACGAAGCGCTCCACGCTCTTCTTTTGTCGAAGGGAGCTTCAGTGTCGCATTCTGCTGTCCACACCCGACAACAGTGGGTTACATTCAATCTTTCGTACAGAGAAAATCACCGGAATATTCGCATATCGGACGTCTCTAAATGCGAACACGCAACAGTTGTAGCAATTTGAATAACAGGTAAATATTATAATCAAACACACACAAAATTTTCCCAAACTCAATTAAAAGTTTGAATTTCCTCTTTCTCTCTCTCTCTCTCCCTCAGAAGTCGTTTAATAAAATGGTTAAGTAAAATATTTATCCAATAATTTTAGTAGGGATGCAATTCTTGACTTTTTTTATATCAACGATTTTTATTTAGGAGCTATTTTTCGAAGTAATCGTAAACATTGACTTACGATCCAATATAAGCTGTAACTTTTCAATGGCCAATACAACTAAAATCAACGAATCGTATGGGGTTGATCATCTAATTTTAGAATAATTAGTGTTATTCTCGTCTTTTATCCATAAACATTCCCGTAAAAGAATCGAAATTGGTTTCTCTGTGACCTTCCTATCCAAGAAATTTATTAGTACTCCGTAATAATTATTCGTCGTTTCACTACAGTTTTAAATTATTAGAAAACTATAATATAGAACTCAAATAATATAGTAGTTCAAAATTATTGAAATTTCTACGTGCTTGCATTTAAGAACGTCAGATATCCGAATATTCCGTCCAAGTTGAGACTTTTTCCGCTTCAACGATGAATGTGTGCCAGGGTGTGAGAGCACTGAATGTGTCTCGATGTCCCGTGAGAGCTGTGATTCGCTCCACTGTGTCGCGTCGACCCGTCTGCGTGTCCCGAACCGCCGTCACTTTCCCCTTCTCGAGTGCGCGCGTAACGAATTTATCGGCGGTTTCATCATTGTGTAAAGATGACAAATGATACCGCATCGCAGCGAGTGTGGATTTATAGCGCGTTATATCGAGCCGAAGGCTTGGAGGGCTACAGACGCCTGCAGACGCCTGCAGTGCCTGGAGACGAAAGCGAAAGAAGGTGCTTGCAGTGGAGGGGAAAAAGAAGATGATGCAACTGCGTTGAACAAGTTATCGCCCAGGTTGCACACAAAGGAAGCGGATTTCACGCTCATTTTGTTGCGAGAGCAGTGGTACTATTAGCAGACGTGTAATACATTTTTTTTAAAAATCAAACAGAGTTTTTAATATATTAAAAATACGATCTTCGTTGGAAGCTGAAACGTTAGTGAAACGTTTTCAATTTCCGTCCCGCAACGTTTTGTCTACGTTTCTACTCAACAATAAATTATATTTTATCAATAGATATGTTTTCGTCGTTATTTGATATTCTGTAAAAATTTTGCTCTCTTTAATTAACATAATACACCAAAATACACTATATATATA
>NNCF01126313.1:699780-710127 GCA_002313205.1 Laupala kohalensis
ATATATATATATATATATATATATATATATATATATATATATATATATATTTCAACAATACGAATGAAGAAAAAGAAAAGGAAATTCTGTACACGACACAAAGTTCTTGCACCCATGTTTTATTATTATATATTCGCCAACGTTTCGTTAACCAACGTTACCTTCATGAGCACCATAGGTAGCGCTTATATACTCACTCACATTCTCTAAACTGCCAAAACAAACTTACAAAAATTATACAATATCCTCTTTACATTATTGATTGGGTGCTCAGTGCAAGGAGATTGTTATTGTGATGTTCTGTTTCTACAACGTCTTTACTTTGATAATAATTTATAATTTAGGCGACTTATCTGTTAGTTTTTATTTGTTACACTGTTTATCACTTTGTTGTTATTCTCTGTAGATAATATAATAGCGTAAATAAATTTTTTTTGTCGTTTGAAATATTTATTTATGCATCACATTCTAATGGTGACGGCGAGTTCGTGAACAACTTCAAATTCTGCTTTGAGCCAGGAAAAGAGGAAGAGGGTATGTAGAAAGAAATTTCTGTCTTATTTTAAACCAAGCGTGCGAAACTGCACCAGGTTTGAAATAAATGTGTACTTTTGAATAAATGACGAAGACAGTCTATGACATTCCGCTTTCAATAGACAGCTGAATCCTGCATCAAAATCTTTGGCGATCAATTGAGAGTCAACAAGTGCCCTGGTGTCTGAGGTGTTCTATTTACCCGTTCAGAGGACCAATGTGATGTCTTTGTGGCCATCAAATGTCTATCTACCTCTATGAATGTGAGTGAAATGGATAAATGTGAGTGAAATGCTTCACAGAATTTTTTTTAAGACTTCTGAAAGAAAACCACGAAATTGCGAGAACAATTCTACCCCCTACAATCACTATAGAGTAAAATATTCAAAAATCAAGAATTCCTTTCCTATATATTTAAATTAGCAACATTTAGGTTCAAAAATCAAGTTGATGTCTCAATCATTTTGTGAGATAACCCGAAAAAAAAAGAAAATTAAAAAGTAATGAAAATGGGTGAAGGTGGTGGGTTTTTCGAAACAGTGCTCTTCCCAGAATTTTGAAGCCCAAGCGTGCAAATTTTCATCGTGTTCGGATTAAAACTGAAGGTTTGTATAAAAGATATACAGACAGCTACGCAGGGGATACTCCTCTTTGTAATATAGAGATTGATTTTGTGTATTTGGAATATTGGAATAATATTTCGACGTGATTCAAAAATATCCAACCGGACAAAGTAAAGGACACTAATGTAGGTAAACATTAAATAAATAATATGAAAACTTACGACGACCTCTGATGGACGAATAATATTTTTATTTTTTGTGAATAGGTCACTGCGTTTCGACGTGGATTTACGCCGTCGTCAGATTATCAAGTGAGCTATTCACAAAAAATAAAAATATTATTCGTCCACCAAAGGTCGTATGTTTCCAATTATTTATTTAATTAGATTACATAATGGACGTTAATACTAATAAAACTAGGTAAACATTGTGAAAAATTCGAAGTAGTTGATTTGTTTCTCGCCCTTATGTGATACATTGCCGAACCCAACCACAACATTCGAGATAATACTCCACAACACCAAAGGTCTTTAACTAGTTTTCTCCTTCATTTAACTGTTAATGTGTCTGCAACCCCTTCAACCATAATTGACCCCCAGAGGAACGACACTTTATTCGTTCGCTAACCGCATCGGAATACGAGTTAGGTTATAGGTGGCAGTTGGACGCAGTCTCCAACTTCGTTACGTGCAACTCCCGAGTTTTCACCAGCGCTGCCCTTCACAGACTTTTACGACGCTGTGTTCACGGACATCCCGCATCGCGTTGGGTGGAATTAGCCAACTCTGCGACCGCAGCCCTGTTAATGCATTGACTGTTACGTCAGCGTAGCATTCCCCCCCCCCCCTACCATTAGGTCACTCTGCGTCTACAGCAATCGCAGCAATACAGGGTCCTGTTTTCTTTTAAGATTTTAAGTAAGTCACATCACAAATTGACCGCATAGCGCATGTACTGTCCCCGCCATGAAGAGACGTTATCTTGTTATTCCCCTTTCTAACTGCAAAGTCATTAGCAAAAGCCCCAAGGGATGTGATGTACTCTCCCAGTATGATGTATTTCCATTCTTTGTTAATCAGTTGTCGAAAATCCTTTAAAATCAAAATATCCTTCTGTCTATACTTTTTCATATGCTGTGCACGCTCTGCCCCAAAGATCACACAATCCCACAAAATGTGTGCTGGTTTTTCTTCATTCTCGCCACAATCACAATCAGGTACAGCATCCTTTCCGATCCTCCGTAGGTAGTTCCTAAAATTACTGTATCCAGTAAGGTGTTCCAACATTAGTCCACTTGGCCTAAACCATCGTCTATTCTTTTTACCTAGTCTGTATAACTGTATGTCTGTCTTCCTTCCCACCTCGTCTGCCATCCCTCCATTAAATGCTCTGTTAACCGTCGTCGTGCCGTTTTATCTCCCTTAGTTAGTCGTTCACAATTTACAGTTATCTCTAGTCTATAGTATTGCTTAAATAGATGTCGACATTTTATTTTCTGAATACACAAATTTAGGGGTACAATCCCAGCAAGCACCTGCAACGCTGTTGAAAGTGTCTTCTAAATTCCTGTCACGTGGAGTAAGACTTGTCGCTCTGTTGAAGTTATCTCTCGCATATAACATGATGTCCCCAAATCGCACATCCATAAGTCAATGCATGCCGCTATGCCCCTATATACAATAATTTAACGTCCTGTCTGCTGATATCATAGTGCCTGATTCCAACCCTCACCATGCAGTGTAATATTTTCCTAACCTTACTTGTAACATACGCCACATGCGTTGTACAGAACGGTTTCTCATCTAGCTGCACCCCTTATTAACGCATGGTTCGCGCTTTCACAACCCTCTTCCCTCTCATTTTAATTTGTGTATTTCGCCTGTTTTGCACTGCATGTCCTAACCACATTATTCACATCTTCGTTTCATTTATTTCCAATCTATTCTCCAAACATATTCGGTCATATTCATTCAAATTCATCCTTCTGCATTATTCCATTTCTAACATATTCGTGACAACGTAGCCGCGTGGGCCGCTCCATTCCGCACCGCATGTTCCTTATTTGTCTTGCGGTCGTCGGGGATCCGCTTAAGTTGGAAATGCAAAGACAGCATTGCTTGGTAAAACCCTGCGAATATTTATTTTTTATTTATTTACAGCTTATTGATTTTAATACATTAATTTATATAACTAAATACTATTTGCCACCTAGCCTGCAACAACGTCATTGCAAGAGTACTCTCCTCTTATTTCTTCGCGTCTCCGGTCAGCTTTTCTCTGTTCCCCAAGGAAAATATGGGTTCCCATCCCTTCCCCAGGGGGCATCTGCTGTCACGTCATTTCATCCATTGTCTTCCTTGTCTGTCTCATAATTGTGGTTGGTTCATTTCTGCGTGTCTCACTGTTCCTTTCCTATTCTCTTTCTTCTTTTTTCAATTCATCCCGTATCATTCCTCATTTTTTAACATATTCTCTAAACGTTTCATATCTTCCCCGCGTCCACATCAACTCTTGCCTATCTCTGATCTTCCATTTTGCAGTCTTCTTTAAATAGAATTGATACTCTGCCTTCTGGGCCCCATACTCCTCAAAATTCCAAAATACATGATCTACCGTTTCATCCCTCTTTCCACAAACGCAGTGTCCTTCACCTCTTCCCCAAACTCGTTGGAAATACATATCAAAATTGCCGTGTCCTGTTATGAATTCAATAGTTTACAGAAGAGAATAATACGAACAATTACAACACTAATAAACTTTCTTCGTGTAAACCATTATTTGAAAAGTTGAAAATACATCCACTGCCATGCAGGTACATTTTTGAAACTTTGAACTTTGTAGAAAAGGATCTACTAGACAAAGGACCATTCTATAGATTTAATTCCACTGTTCGTGTTCACAACTCTAGACAGGCCAGAAATATCCATCAACCACAGATAACATCCACTCTTAGCCAAAAAAGCACGTATGATGCAGGTATGCAGCTATATAATGCGTTACCACTAAACCTTAAAAACATCAATGCACTGAACACATTCAAAATAAAACTCAAACAATTCTTACAACAGAAACTCTACTACAATGTACAAGAATTCCTCGATGACAATAACTAATGTGTGACATACAATCTGTTGCACGAACAAAGGTGCAGAAGGTGACCCATGATGCATGTAAAGATCTAACAACATTAAATTACACTTTTTTAGCATAAATATAGACTTTGACAAATTAATAAAATAAAAGTAAAATAATAGAATTCCTACCATAGATATGTAATAACACTAGCCTAAATAAATATTAATATTCTGTAATAGTAGAAAGTAGTTGTATTTTATGTTAACTTCTACTTAGCCTAAGTTAAATGAATATGGTTAAATGTATCAAAATTATTATATTATTGTTATTCTTATATGTAAATATTATTGATATTATTGTTAGTATTATAACTCGCCATACATCATTGTTATGATCTATATGGTTCAATAAAATATTATATTATTATCATTAATCACCAGAGGTATCCAACGGAACCACCACTGATTTTTTACAGAATGTGATTTCTTGCGTCAATAAAATTTCAACACAGTAAACCATTATTATTATTATTATTATTATTATTATTATTATTATTATTATTATTATTATTATTATAAAATCCGCGAAACGTTCCTTATTGTCCGCGAGTTACAGATCATTTTACATCAATTTCTTTTTATGAAACGTTCGAGCAAACGTTACACAGTTTTGTGTTATAAATCTATTTAAAATTCTTGACGTGGCATTTTCGTTGAGAGAAAACAGAAAAATGTGTTCGAAATTATCCCATGATATATTACAATATGAAATTTTTTTATTATAATACTAAATATCAAAAATACTTAAAACATAAAAATACTTTGTTTCGAAACACCAACAAGACACACGATTGAAACGATCATGCAGGTAAAGGTACCTAAAGAGTTTGAAGCGGACAATCACCTGTTCAGTACAGGTGTCTCTTCCCGTCTGCGCAGTATGATCAAAATCGAGGTTGTCGCTTAAAAGATATATTATTTATATTTTGTTTAGTTCTTTTGATTTCTATTAAAAAATGCTGATTTCACACATTCAATCACATCATGAAACACACACTGTACTTCAATAATCACCTTGTCATCTCTACGCAAGGGTTTCGAGCTAATTTAAAATGAAGGCAGAATGATGATCAGAAGGCATTTCACAGCGATTTCGTTTTAAATAAGTTGGTTTCGTTCGCTCGTTGATGGCTGTTGTGTACTATCGTCTGACATGAGAATCACGACTAGATTACTTTCACATTCTCACCGATGATGGCCGTGCCAACGAAAATATATTTTATATGAATAAATTGGCTGCCACGAAAAAGAACGTGGAGATTTCATTAAACAAATACATTCATTGTAAAAAAAGGGAGTTACAAACTGCGTATGACCACGTGGAGGACAATTAACTAATTTTCTCTCCGGAAGCAAGCAAGGGTCCTAAGGCAGAGGCGGATTTTCATTTCAACATACTCCTAACGATAAAAAATAGTTCGGTACGTGTTATAATATTAACACAATATCAACAAATTAATTTCACAAGTACTTTGTATTATTATCAAAGTGTAGATTATTTGGAAAGTACTGTTTATAAATCGGAAGTATTAAATAATACTAAATTCTATTTATTATGTCAATAGATGTGGTCCCTAGGCAATTAATCTACCGTTTAAAATAATTTTTTTGGGGGAGATACTTCTACGCTCTTGCTCCGCCGCGTATGATACCTGCAATTCAGATTCGACGTGAAGCACCAGTTCGCTGGAACATCTTCACCCGCTTTGGACAGAGATCAATGAATCGCTTGAAGCCGCTCAGAGACGTATGAAGCATATCTCAGCGGGTGGGTTACATGCCTCAGTTCGGTCCGCGCTGCGGTATGTCTGTACATTCCAAGATCACTTCACACGGCTGCGGGAAATGGTGAATCAAATACATGTTGCCTCTCAATACGTGTGTAACGGAACTTCTATTACTGTAATCACGATATTTCTCGAAACGTATTGCGCGTTTGCGTTGCTCTATGATCTAAACATCACTTTACGTAAATACTATTAGAACTTTCCGGAGTTGCTCGGGATTTCAAAATAAACTTCAAAGAATCATTACTGGACATTTTGGTGTTCAAACACTCGTCAATAGGTTTGAACATTTTTTAGTTCATTTTGCCCGGGATTCTAATATAATTTTTTAAATTCATATATTAGTTCGCATTTTTTTCAACTTTTCGTGTATAGAAGGAGTAATGACAAATGTGTGTATATTGAGCGTGTTTATACGTATGAGTGTGTTTCTGTAAGTGTTTGTAAGCAAAAATGTGTTTGTGTATGTATGTGAATATACGCACATATGAGCATCATGTAGATAATTAATTTCTTAAATCTAATTTCTTTCTCGTTGCAACCATGTGTAACAATTTTGTAAGCATTTTATTCCGTTTGCGTGTGTAGGGTGCATAGTTAAGAACTCTTTGGTTTTCATTTCACTTTTAGGTTATAAACATGAAACCAGTATTCTTCTCGAATAACACAATCGAACTCTGGCGGACTCATTGGTAAGCACGATTACAAAATGAGAGTGCTTTATTATATAAGCTAATAATTTAAATATTCTTCGAAGGTTAGAAATCACTAATTCTTACCTACACAAATCCTCCTCTCTACACAAATTCTTACCTCTCAGTCGTAACCCGTTTTTTTAGTATCAAGAGAAATTAAAATAAAAGTTTGCACATATACATAAATGTGTATGTGCAAAAATAATTGTAGAATCTAAAAATTGATTTGTAGAAGTATTAATAAACTACTACCATCTCCCTCCGGCTACCTTCCTCTATAGGGTTTGTGCCTTAAGCCAATGTGCTTGCAGAACATATATTAGTTATAGTTAACGTATCCCCACTAACCAAACACCGTTGCCAATGATGTTTACAGGTAATTGTTTTATTCCCCTTGTATACTGTATTTTTACTCCATTGTAGTAATAAAAGAAGTTTAATGCATGCTTTATACCAATTCTTATAAAAATAAAAAATAAATATTTTGTATTTGATCTGTATCATCGCTCGATTGTGTACATTAAGTCTCTGTAACCTCGACCAGATTATTTTGTTCAGTTCTCCTTTGGTCCCTTTGATCTGATGGTATTTTACTTGCTTCCAAAGACTTGGGCTTTTTATCCTGTCGGTCGCGGTGAAACGGCGCTTGTTCTGCTTTCTATCAATATACTTGTAGAAAGGAGTAAACCACAAGAAAGGGGAAGAATGAGATCCCAGTTTGAGATGTAATAAATGAGGAGTTAACCTAGGTTCTAAACAAAGGCTTAATTTCAATTCACAAATTCACGCAATTAATTATTAGACATAAAGACAACACAACGGATGCATATACTAAGTTGAAACAGAATTACTAAGTTGGAAATTATTGCAAAGTTGAGATTATGAGAACAGTGATGCGTTCCGCCTGGAGAGTTTTCACCAGTCCGATGGCTCTTAACATACGCAATTCAAAAACATCAATTAAATCATTCTTAATCAACATAACCCCAGTTGTGTTACACACAATATTCATCTTCATAAGAATTCCTGTGTTCACTTCAGCTATCTTAAACAGAGCCAGTTCGTATTAAGTACATTGAAGCAACATTGAAGAGTGAATTCAGTGAATTTGAAGATGTTAGAACTAGTAGCTGCAAAATTACACAAATATATTGAAATTGAATTATGAGCGAACAACAACATATAAAAGAATGTTTTTAATACAACTAAACGATGAATCTGAATCAAATATTTAGTTCAGTATTACTAGATAGATTTACAGCTTTACAGGCTCATAACAATATCATTTAAATAAATAGTTAAAAACTTACGACCGTTTATAGACGAATAAAATAAAATGTAAAGATCGTAATGCTAGCTACGTGGGTCAAGCAAAGAGAGGGTTAAAAACTAGAATCCAGGGACACAAAAGAAATTTAAAATCAGTAGAACAAAGTGTAGTTACCTCACATTGCATTAATAATGATCACTTGATGGATTGGGAAAATACATTAATCTTGGACAAGAAGTTAATTATTACAAACGTTGTATATCAGAAATGATATTTATAAAAATACACACGGGAGATTGAATTTACGCACATACACTGAAAAACTATCTGGTTTATACAATACACGATTTTATAATATATTTGTGTATCTGCTTTTTTTTTGTAAACATATTTTGTGATTATATTTCTGTTTATGTCATGTTCACTTGTCCTGTTATGTTTATTGTTATAATTTGTTATTCCTTGATCACCTGACGACGACTTCAATCCAAGCCGAAACGTAGTGAGTTCTTAACAAAAAATAAAAATATTATTCAAAGTCCGTGAAAAGGTCGTAACTATTTATTTAAATAGATTACATAATGGACATTAATAGAAGTAGAATAGATACTGGTTGAACAGATGAGAGACCTTGAGATCAGACTTTCGTGACACTGTCCCCGAGATTGCTGTGGAAACAGGCGAGATGAGTGAGATGGTAGCGGAATAAGGAGACAATCTTGTAGAGCTTTCAACTTCCCAGAGTCAACGTAATTTCCTCTCCGCTCCGGAGTCAAAGTGCAGACGGAGCCGATGGAGCTGAATGCGTTCACTGACCCTTATTGCAGTCGGATTGAACTGGATGGAAAGAGCTGCTTAGGGTCTTCAGATGAAATCCAACGGTCCGTAGAGGAATTTCTTTCTTCCTCTTTCTCAAATAGTACTCTACGTGTTTCGCATATTCTCAATTTTCTCTTTGACCAAATCTGTATTTTCACGTCTTCTTGAAACTGCAGAAATTCCTATCATATGTTGGAATTCCCTCTTGGCTTTTACCAAAATCCACTTTAGGATAATACTCTCAAGGCTAATTTTCCACTGATTATTTTTACCTTTTGTGTCAATCACGAACTGTACTATTTTTATTATGTAAGGGAATTATTACATGTTCATTTCCATGAACTTTTTCTCAGCAAAAATTGTTCTATCATTCTAGACTCAAAATTCTGATTAATTTATTGTTAATGTGAATCGTTATTGAATTTCTCTCATAAAATTTCATTAGAACCAGAAAGATGAAGTCGTTGAAATGGATTAAAATAAAGGAAAAATAATTATTATTTTTAAACAAAACTAATTTTCTTAATGTCGTTAAAAAATAACTTCTTGCAAACCATAAAATATAAATGACTGATTTATTTATTCTAATGAAGTATTCTCATAAATATTAATGTAGTAAAAAAATGTCATGTGATAAAAAGATGGGAACATTGTATTTCGTTTCCGTAAGTGCAATTCCCATTTCTGGAGACACTACGTTTTTTGCAAGCGTTCCCCAACTTTAACAACTTAGAACAATATCCCTTAAGTATTCATGTTTTTGTTTAGATTGACGACATCTTTAATCTTTCTTAAATAAACTTTTTTGTTACAATTCGGTGAACATAATTTCCGTGAAGATATGCAGCGATTAACGTGAAATTTGCTCAAAANAATTCGGTGAACATAATTTCCGTGAAGATATGCAGCGATTAACGTGAAATTTGCTCAAAAAGTAGAATTGATTTAAAATGAAAATTACACGACAAGCATTAATTTTTTGCCACAAAAATTTTAATTTTTTTTAAAGAGTGGGAAACAAATAGCGTGTCACAGTCCCGAAATCAATCAAGAATTGCGTGTTTTCTGTACACTGATAGTCTAAATCCGCAGATATCTTTTAAGATACGCGTATTTTAAATGAAATTTAAATATAGTCTTCAGGTTCGTAGATCCTCTTCATGAGATTGATGCAGATGCTCCACTGCTTAACACGCGTATAGACGAGATCTCTACCCATGAATATATAGGGTGAATATTAAGTAAAGAGACAAACTGCAGGGGATGATTCCTGTCGGGAAGAGGAACACATGTGTTCATATCAACATATGTCGGCAAATAAATGGTTAGTTTGCAATGAAATTAGTGTTTTTAAATTAGTGTTGCTCAGAATAATCTATAGTTCGATAATAACTTGTACATGTAAATTTACAAACATATTGACATTATATATGTATTATAACTCGCAGCTAACTTTTTATCTTATCTAGGAACTTTTGCTGAAATTTTTGAATCCGCCTCTGCCTTAGGGCCCTTGATCGGAATTGATGGGATGGTCCCTTGCTT
>NNCF01126313.1:712029-741339 GCA_002313205.1 Laupala kohalensis
CTGCATTTTATTTATGTCGTGCTTTTGTAGATATCATCTTATAACACATATTCGTTGTATGTACTCTGAGAAGTCATTATCTCTGTCTTTGGTTGCTATTAATTACCATTTTCTTGCATCAGAGGGTGCATTCCTTTCTTCTTTCTTCATCATATAAAAGACTTTATTCCTATAGTACTTGACTCACCGTCTCGTCTCCGTTGTCGCACATACATTTCTTGTATGTAGTCTTCCGTATCCGTGCTATAAATTGCCCAAATTTCCGGTCCCATTTTATAATTCTCTATTTAAATTTAACATCTCGTATGTGTTTATAAGTATGCCTTCCTACTTCTGCTTTATCCCATCGGACTTGCCGTCCTCTCACAAGTTCATCGGTCACGTAAATTAAGTATAACTGTAAATTAATACATTAATACCGCCTGATGTGCAATGTCCTGTACCTTTACTAATTACTTCACTATAGAACCTTCCTAATCGGCCTGGGATCAACCGGTCCTCGAATTTGCCGGTCTAAGCCTTTAAAACAGTTTTTTTTCCCTTGAAGCGTTTAATAGCTGTAAATACTTTTTTTAATACTTTTGTAAATATTGTCTCTTGTAAATATCTTTTCCATATATAGTCTTTGTGAGCTGACCGTTGGTTTTGTGTGGCTCCCAACGGTGCTCAATGAATTAGTCAGTTGCACCTATTTCAGATTTAAGAGAAACTATTACAGTACGCCAAAAGTTTACAATAATTAATTTTCTATCCATGCATAACTAAATGTAATATTACGGCAGCAGGAAATAAAAATATCAATCTTTCTATGATAAATGTAGACGCTACTGAACAATTCATTGAGAGTGAATACCAGGACTCGTAACGCACAACCGACGGCATTAAAGGGTTAAAGAAAGCAAAGGGGCTAAAACCTCGCCTCATGTAATTTAAAATGTAAATATTCTAAATAAAATGCCCTCTTGAATTCAATTGAAGTGAATAATAATAGCTGGTTGGTTAACAACTCACACATTGACTGTTTGACGGGACTTCGCTGAAAAGTAAAACACGGAAGAGTGTTTGCCCTCTTGCTTCCAAGTCTATTTTTATATGAAACAATTTTTTATGAATGTATGTACACTAGAACTTCTATTATCGGGGGTGATGGGGGGGCGGAGGTGTCGCACGGATGATTGAAAACCTCGGTTAATCGAGACACTTTTGATTTATCGAATTACGAACATAAACATCCATACATACATACACACATGTGTATAATGACACGTTATCAGGGGTTGAAATATGAAGTAATCAGTCTTTGTTTTCTCAAATTCATTACATAATGGAAGTCTAGGAACCTACATACTACAACTGTGGAAAGAGTTGTATTTATATATGTAGTTGAATTTTTTTTTCTCCCGCGGTTAATCGTGAACACGATTACTCGAGATTCTACTGTACTGAATTGCAATGACGTGTCATTTGCCTGATTTTGCATTTGCCCAATAAAACTACGCTCTTTTTGAACGAACATCCATTACGCGCGGGAACCATGGGGATGACGTGCCAAAACGTTTAACCGTCCAGGGTGTCGGTCCCAAACAGACCGGTTGAGAGGGATTCTACTGTAAATGCGAACTAACCGTCCATTTCCGGACATTTGTTGAAATGAGCTTTCTTGTTCCTTCTTCATAGCGAATCACCCCCTGAAATTTGTCCCTGTACTTAATATTCACCCTGTAGAAGAGAAGAGCTCGCCAGAGCGGATTACATCTATTTCCCACGAATGGACTCGGACTGAAGGGCTGTGGAGATAAGTAAGGGAATTGAGACGAACGAGGAATGTGAATGCGAGGAGATGAAGGCACCTCGCAGCTTCGGGGATTCCATATTCGATTTGTCAGCCGCGAATTTCTCCAATGGAATTAGAGGACGTGGGTTTAAAGGACTTTCGATGTAAGTGAAGAATGTGAGTGAGGATCCAATGAAATTGGGAATCTTCTTCTTCTTAGATCCGTTCGAGCGAAATCGTGTTCATAACATCTGAGTTATTCACACTTTAATTAGAAATATTCGTAATATTTGAAGTACTAAGTAAAGGGGAGTAGAGGATGATGTCTGCGCATCCAGGCTCTCCGGTTTTCCGTCGAGGAGAGGCAGGTTTTATATCGAATTAAGAGTAATTTTAATTATATTACGATTTATAAACAATGAATTCCGAATAATATATACTTCGATAAAAATAAGTGCTTGCGAAATATACTTTCTTTGTGTTTTATTCAATACAAATTTGTTGGTATTCTACTGATATTATAAAACGTAGCTATTTTTTTATATTTATCTAAAGAGTGTGCTGAAATGTTCAATATACCAATGTCTTAGGGTCCTCGACCGGAATTNAATTGATGGGATGGTTCCTTCCTTGCTTCCGGGAAGGAAACTAGTTTATTGTCCTCCCAATGATCATACGCCGTTTTTAATTGTGTTTTTGAGAACTTTTCACTTTAGGTTGTATACCAAATTTGCAATTGTAACACTTCAATTTTACAACAACAAAAAAAGTTGTCTGAAAAAATTCTGGAACACGTAATTTATTTTAAAATTGTATGCATTTTTTTAAAATCTTCAACTTGACGAAGATTGTGTTGGTGAGAAGTGCATATGCTAGTAATCTGCGTTGATTCCACTACCTCCCTCAACGTCCTATTCGTCCTCTCGTGGAGCGTTTCTGCCTTGGAGACATGTGGCTCTGGCGCGCATGCGTGAGTCGCACGCCCTCGATGAAGACGGGCGTGTAAAGCGGATGTGCACCCGCTCTGCTGCATCTGTCAGCTCCAAACTGAGGGACTTCCCACGGGCGGCGCTGGCGCTGCAGGGGCCGCGTTGGAGGAGAGCGAGAGTCACAATTCTTTAGACTGTTCCCACAAAGAGTATCCCACATACATGACCGAGCTCACTGTCCTCTAACTTCACTGAGAGAAAATATCACATAAAAAACTCCCTTCTCAAACACCTTACCTCGTAGTTAATATATTTACTTGGTAAAAATACGTATGGCGATAGGTATTTTTTATTTGCTCTCTTGACAATAAATTATTTATTTCTGTATTGCGAGTCAAACTGGCTGATGTTGGAACACAGTGTAGCCAACGTTTTCACTTCGCCATTGACCATAAGCGTATTGATAAACGTGCCTCGCGTTATGTTGGCAGTACTTTAGTATTTATTTTAACTTATATCTACTACCGACATTGGCCGTCAATTCCTGGGAATACAGTCTCCTCTCTTAGTTTGTTGCGTCATTCACTTATGTTCTTTTGACAGCAAATACTAATTTTTACATTAATTCGGATTACTTAAATTTACTGAAGATGGCAATTCGTAATAGGCAGACTAATTGCACCATTTTCGGTAAAGTTGCATGACTGTGCGTATAGACCTAGCGCTCCCAAACATTTCGAAGTAAAATTGTCATTTTTTGTAAGTACTGTTTCACAACCCAATATTATTAATTATATCCGGTGGCGTGTAGATATATTATTATCATTATAACAAAATTAATTCATTGGAATGTGAAGCATAGTTTTAAGTTGAAATCAATATAAATACGTGTAGTTTTTCTTATTTATACCGATTTCAAATGTTCTAGTGGTTTAACTCCACTAACGGTAGTACTACCTTTAATTGGGTAACAATGATGTATAGTTAACAGAAAATGTTTGCATATAATATTTCATACAATCTTTTAAGAAGATATTTTTCAAGCGTTTCCCGCTAAGTATGGTACGTACGCTCACCTGATGCTAACCGAAATAACGGTTAAAATTAAAACATTGTCGTGTTAAAAGGTCGTCAAAAATATTACAATATTAATTATAACAGTCGAGCAACATTGACTCACATAGCTAACAAACGAAACGGACTCAAATGTTTTAATGAGTCGTAGAAAATACTATGTGCAGTATCGATGCACTATGAAACTCAATAGCATGAGATCAAAATCCCAATAAATGAATTTTCCAGTACGGAATTCAATCTATCCACGTGGCTTCCGACGTTTGCGCTCTCTAGTGACAGGCAAGAGTAACTCAGAGAGTGCTATCTGGAAGAAAATTTATGAACTACGGAATGATCACGAATGCATGGCACAAATTTGAAGGGTTGGTACAGGACATGGTAACAATCATTTATTGTAATGGAATTATGTTCGGGTGCAAGTGACGCGGTGAGGCGTGAACACAGGAAATACAAGAGGATCTCGTTGCTCGAATATCCTTAGTAGCTTAGTAGCACTGTTAGTGGACTTTGCAATTTTAAAACAATTATTGTGAATATTGCATTACTCAACGACTCTGTCAATAAACGCTTTGTCTTTCCTTTCATCTCTTTATTTCTTGTGCTTGAGCCTCACTCCACTTGCTCCCATATATTTCTATACTGTAAAGGATTGTTACAGATTCCTTAAAGTTTCTACCGTGAAATCGTGTTCGTACGTAATTGAGAAGCAACAATACTGGATCTCGGCGAAACACGTAAGAAGACACTTTCAGCATTTAATAAGGGACTTGATGTCAGCGGTGCCCTTCCGAACAGCTTGCGAGCTGATAAATAGGGTGATGTAAAGTAACTACAGGTGTTTCAGGGAACCAGGAAAGTTTTTAAAAAAAGAAGTGTTCTGAAAAAAAAATGTTTTAAAATTAATTTGTTTGTGTCATTTAAAAATAAAAAACACGCAATTTAGGAATACAAAAGTAAATCTATTTCTTGCCAGTGAGCTCCATTTTGTACAAACATTCCTGCAAGATATATTGCACATGATTCGAAGTAACATTGCAAGAGGAATTTCAACAATTGCTTCTTGGATCTTAACTTTTAATTTTTCCGTTGTAGGAGGTCGACTAAGATACACTTTGCTTTTAAAGTATGGATGGTATTACAAGTCTTGTACCAATATCCTTCAAACACTTGATCTATGCAACTGGACAGACACTACTTGACGACGGATTGAACGATGTGGGCTTTTTATGTCAGCAGTTCGAAGATCTTTGATTTTGTCTGGTGTACAAAACGGTTTGCACACGACCTGGTTCCTTTTTCATTGCTGAACCTCTTTCCTTAAAATTACGTATTAAGAAAATGCACGTGTTAATTTCATGAGCTGATGGAACACCACGTCTAGGCGTCTTAAATAAAATTGACGACGGAATTCTCTAAGTGCTGTTTCCACGCTGTCATTGTTTTGATGGTCAAGGTCATGACCTCCTACAATTACCAGGCCGGAGTCTAACGCTTGACAACACCGGTCTCGTAGGTCAGCCGGCCGGCCAAAGAGAAGCTCAAACAGCTAAGACGTTCACATATTTAGTTGTCAATAGCATAGAAACAAAAAAATTTATCGTGACCACAATAAATAAATAAATAAATAAATACTTTAAGTTCAGACTCATTTGACACGAAGAATATGAATGCGTAAGGAATCCATTCGCTGAAATAAAGTCAACGCATTAAACCGAACCGGCCAACGGTACACCGTTGCCACATAATGCATGATCCAGCATTAGGTAATTGTAGGAAGCCATGCCATAGCACATTGCGCACAACCCATGATAACTAAATGACGAGATGCCGTTAGTTGCTTTCTATATGTAATTCAGAGTTAACAATTGCCTAAGAAATACCGACACAAGTTTCAAAATTACCCTGTTTCTCTGAATCACTCTGTACATTGACTGAGTAACGTTTACTTAGAACTGAATTCAACTGTTGACTCGCAAATAATTAGGGGAAATTCCATCTCTCTTGGGATGTTCAGTCAACAGTTGCAGTGGCTGGTAATTCTTCTTCTCTATTGTGCTATGTGCAGCGGAGCGTCATGATTTTTTTTCTTTTCCAAGAGTGCAAATAAAGGCTGGCGACGCAGTAACCTACACTCTTGCACAGATCTCTTCGCTCTAATTCGTAACAAAATCTCGCCAAGATAGTTTCACTTTCATATCGGTCCCTGTGAGATATTTTAATTTGGAGCGCTTTTTGGTTATGTGTCTGTAAATACTTCCATTACTTAACAGGATTTTTTTCTTTCCTCTTAGTTTCCCTTAAATCTGAAATAACTGTTCAGAATTTAACTTCGCTTCTTTATTCGATTTATTTCTCTCCTTTTGCGCAATTTTTGAAAAGTGTATAAACAATTTCATTGACGAGATGAAATCCTCTTCTAGTTACTCTTTTAATAATTATTTTTAAAAACTATTCTTTCGCGTCTCTATTTGTCCTCTTAAAACTAGAGAAACTCGGGATGGTCTCTTGCTTCCCTTAAAAGAGTAAATTCGTTTATTGTCCTCCGCGTGGTCGTACATGGCAGTTTGTACTGTTTTTTGACAATAAATTTATTATCATATTATCACTCGTCCGACATTCGCGATTCTTATTTTCGATTTATAGACATGTTCTCTGTCAAGGTTTGCGTATATATTTTGTTGTCTTGGATATCACAAGTAACAGGTTATAACGATCATAGACAATCACGTCGCGGGAAAAAATCTGTCTCTGTAGACGTATATTCGCTTCCGCTGTCTAAACGGGTAGAGGTAGGTGGCAACAATGCATGGCGGTATTGTTCCACGAAAAAGTCCGTGACAGCACAAGTACAGCTACAAGGGTTAACCTAAATTATCGAAAAGAAGGTTTTAAGAATAGACGTGTTAAAATATTTCAACTTAAGAGAGTAAATCATTTAAATAATAATAATAAATTTAATAATAAATTTATTGTCAAAAAACAGTACAAACTGCGTATGACCACGTGGAGGACAATAAACGAATTTNNAAACTAATTTTCTCTCCGGAAGCAAGCAAGGGACCATCCCATCAATTCGGATCAAGAGCCCTAAGGCAGAGGCGGATTCAAAAATTTCAGCAAAAGTTCCTAGATAAGATAAAAAGTTAGCTGCGAGTTATAATACATATATAATGTCAATATGTTTGTAATTTAACGCAAATATGTTTGTAAATTTACATGTACAAGTTATTATCGAACTATAGATTATTCTGAGTATAGTGTTTAAAAATCATAAGAGTTGAAAAAACACTAAATTCACGATTTATTGTTACAATAAACACGCCCCTAGACAAAGCCTAGAGAACCTGTATAAGAAATCCGCCTCTACCCGAAGGAAAAACGGAGAAAAACCCGGGCCAGGATGGGGCTACAGAATTAATGTACACAACCGTGCCAAAGTTGAGTACACATAAAACTAAATTAATATGAGCCATACGGCAACACAACCATGCAAGAAAATAGTTTTTGAAATTGTTATAAGTTATTTAAAAAGTGCTACAGCAATGGCGTGATAAAGTACAAGACGAATTTAACTTTAATTAAAATCAATAAATTCTTTTACAGTGTAGAAGCACTGGTGCAGGAGGTAGTTTTTAACCGCGGATTTGAAGATATTCAATTTCATAATGTCTTTTATATTCCATTAAAAATACACACCAAATTAAATGCATTCTGTATTTTTTGCGTTTAAGAAAGATGAAAAATCTTTAAATCGTAAAGTTTGGACGAATAGTTAAGATTTAACAAGCGTTTTAGGTTTACCATACAAACAGCAGCCGTCGTGTGTAGCGTCGGGAGGAGCAGGGAAGCTTTCGACTGGCGCAGTACTCGGCATGAGGTGCTTGCCGTTAAGCAAACATTTTAGACTTTTTAGCCATTTTCTACTACTCTAAGCTATAAAAAAGAGTTAAGGTGCAACACCACAAAAAACACACGAGAGAAGGGAGGGGTCGCTTGAAAGTACAGAAAAGAGGTCCTTAATTACAACTCACTCTTTTGACATAATTTAATGCGCACCTTTATTTTACAAAATATTTTAATTTGCAAACTGACGCAACATTAACTTTAAAACATGTGTAGAGAAGTGTAGTGGTATTTGTCCTTGCTTGCATGAAATGAATTCAAAAGTTTTAGACAATATTCTGTTCATCATTATCAAGTCTAGTTCTTGAAAATTTATTCTGTGTTCCGAATGTTTAGATTATTCATCATAAATATATAAATTTATTTTCAAAAAAGCAGTAGTTACAAACTGCGTATGACTGCGTAGAATTCGTTATCCTCCACGTGGTCATACGCAGATTGTAACTTCTGCTTCTTTGACAATAACGTTTATTCGTCCCTTACTAAATTTTCATGCCCCTTCATTCAAATCATGTAAGGTTACCGTACACGTCTGGTGAAGATTATACTAATTATCTGAACGTTCACACCGGTTATTTTTGTAATTTAAAAGTATTTATTAAATGTGGTCTGAATTAATTGACGATTGTTTTATTGTGTCATTATTAAATTCACACGTAAATTATTTTTGTTAATGAAATGAAATTAGAAAATATTTACCTGAATACAATATCGATAAAAATGCTTCGAGCAACTCATTACCACTAATTGTGAAATAATAAAGTGATAATTAATTATTTTTAAACTTGTCAAAGTTTCCATGTGTATTATCATCATTACAGCTATAGTTATGTAAATCTGATGCAAAACTGGAAAATAAATTTCAATTCAATAGTAGAACAACAACGTAAAAATACAAAAAATACATAAAGAGAAAGTAAACTTTAGAAGACATGAAAATTACGAACAAATATTACACAAATTGCAAAAACATTATCACATTCCCAGAATACATAATTTTACATATTTAGTTCAGAATTACTAATTTCGATATTTTTCACACATTCAAGAGAATTTTTTTTCTTCAGTTATGTGACATAATCCCATGAAATTTTGTTTAAATAGGGGTAAAAAAAAGTACGATTTTCAATCACTTAACGTATCTGAGATATGTTTAGAAAACCTCTCCGTGGCACAGGTGGTAGCGTTCTAGCTCATCACCAAGTTCCCGGTGGGGTCAGAAAAAAAATTGTAGCTTTTTCCACTTTAATGTCCTTCAGTTCATTATATCGAAAAGCGAACCCTCCTGCTTCCTTCCTCTATATCCATCTCGTGCTAGAATCAATAACTGGATTACTAACCCCTCCACGTGGGCCAAGTTGTTGGTAAACCCAGCTAACCGGCCCACCTATACTACTACCAATCTACCCTCCTACCTCCTATCGCCCCATGTAGATATGCTTCAATAGCACTTAGCTACATTTCCTCTCATTTACAAATACTACAATAAAAAAATAAAGTACATTTGAAGTTATATAATTATACATATTTTATTGAAGTTGGTAATTAACCAATTAAACCCAAAAGATAAAGTATAGTCCTCTAGTGAATTCATATTTGTCTCTCTCTCTCTCGATACATAAATGATATTGTGACCGAAAGATTCTCTGTCTCATTAACGACGTCTATCAATATTTCAAAATAATTTACTCTGCGATAATTTGAAGAAATGAATAAATATATTGTTACCAACTGCGTATGACCTAGTGGAGGACAACAAAATAATTTATTAAAGGGACCATCCCATCAATTCCGATCATGGGTCCTGACACAGCACAATCTTATGATAAGAATAAAGACAGATCGGTACGTGTTATAATATTAACAGAACACCATTAAATTTGTATTTAATATAAACAAAAGAGATGGTTAACAAGTACTCATTATTATGAAACTGTAGATTATTCGGAAAATGTTGTTTATAAATCGGAATTATTAAAATAACCCTAAATTCAAATTAAATTATTGCAATATACCGCCATCAATAGCCGGTTAGGTTGCCTTTTTTTAAATGTTGCCTTTCATCTGATGCCTAAAACTTTTTAAAAACGACAATATTAAAGTTAGTAAATTGTTGATGTCGTTAGTGATTCGTCAGCTGCACACCACACGACGTCAGTTCTCTTTCAAACAACCCTAAGTCTGTCCGGCTTCGCACGGGGGTTTTTGTTGTGAAAAGGGTACAAAACCACGTTATTATTTGACGTTGAACGACATCGCGCGACGACACTCGAAATCCCAGATGATTAGATCTTTTTTAGTTCAGCAGAAGTTCGAAAAAAAATCACATTTCTCCCGGACTTAATTCTTCGAGGTCAGAAGATGTCCTTTCTAGGGGAGCACACACAACACAAAGGCAACATCTCACGAAATTTTAATGTTCCTAATTGTAATATTGTTCTCTCAGCATTGATGTACCTGTAAAAACTATGGACAAAACATTTTAACCCCCTTTCATCCATTAAAAGGTGCACCGACGAAAATTGCACAAATCAGCTTTAAGATATTTGATATAACAAAATTTACCTATAATTTATTTTATTTTAATTAATTTAATACAAAAATAATTTATACAGTAAGATTTTATTATTTCTTCAATAATCTCTACGAGGTTTTTCGGTTTTAAAATAGGGTTTTGAGATATTTGATTAAGAATTTATGAATAAATAAGGCATATAATTCAGATATCAAAGAAATGTTGCAAAATCAAAACATTATATATAAGTATTAAAATATATTGTATTACATTCTATTCCTCTTTATGTAGATTTATTATTATTATAATTATTAAAATCATTTACCTGTAGCTATATTTCTGTATCTTGATTGTATGCCTTTGAAGATGAAACATAAGTTGTCAGAAGCTGCTTTGGCAAAATAAATGATTTTTCGATGTTTAAAATAACTTTATTTATATTGCTAGTTAAAATGGAATACACCACCGATACCTCATTATAAAAATTGTACAAAGACAATTAGCCAGAGATGGATTCGGACATAAGACTATGGGCAATTGCTTGGGGGTTCAAGGTTATGGGGTACAAAAAAAAAAAAGACAAAAATAGAAATATTTCTAATTTAATAATAATATTATTAAAAGCCTATTCTATAACTTTAATTTTTTTAAACTTTCTATGATTTATATTTAATAATAATTTTTATTTTTTTGTCTTGTTTAGTCTCCTTTTTACCTGATAATGATAGATATGAATAATAATAAAAACAAAAAATAAGAGTCATTAATAAATATAAATAATGAAAATAAATAAAAATATATAATAATTAACAGATATAATAACTAAATAACTTAATTTATGTATATACAAACTGCTTTAAAAGAGCGCTGTATTTTCTACGGCGCCAAACTTGTAAATCGACCTCTGCAATTAGTGGAATGTTAAACCTCTAGGAAGAACACGCAACATCATTAGGAAGAACACGCAACAATACTCTTTCCAAATGAAGAGTTTCACCTGACTGCCTCACGATAAGAACAGGAATTCGGCGATGTAGTTATGAGAGCAGAACGCAAGCGGAACACAAGCCACTATATAAACGCTCCTCACCACAAGCAAAGCATCACTCTCGCCTCAGTCGCTTCTCGCCGCAGCAGCCCCGTCACCAACATGCAAGCTATCACCATCGTCACCATGTTGGCGCTCGCCGCCACCGCAGCCCTCGCCGGACACATCGAAGACCACCATCACCACCCCATCCCTTACAAGTTCGCTTACGAAGTCCACGACGGACACCACGGTGACGTCAAGAGCCAACACGAGAGCGGACATGGAGGACAAGTGAAGGGCTTCTACAGCCTGGTGGAGCCCGATGGTCACGTGCGCAAAGTGGAATACACGGCTGACAAGCACAGCGGCTTCCAGGCTGTGGTGAGTCGCGATGGAAAGACAACTCGTCATGGCTACGGTGATCTGGACGGCAACGGTCTTGGTGCTGGTGCAGGTGCCGGTTATGGCGCTGGTATCGGAGCCGGTTATGGTGCTGGTGCTGGTGCCGGTTATGACGGTGGCCATGTATCAGTGCACGGAGCGTCATACGGCTACCACATCCCTCATGCCAAGGCCAGTGTCAGCTTGGGCAACCACTATTAAGACCGAGTGATCGGTGAGCACGATTGAGTCTTGGAGTATCTTGAGCCGAGTCGACATGAGAGGCGAGAGTGGTCCGTCAGAGCTGGCTACGAGAGCTCTACTACACGGAGTTGCGTCGCACTGCAACAGCTTATTCCTTCTTTCGCGACTGCGACCAAACATTTGCCGAAGTCGCCTGAAGATATTCCTCGATTCACACGGGCTGCTCTTCGGGTCTTTTCTCTTCGACTTGTGGAAGTTCTCTCTCCGAATGTATACCCTGTGATATCAATAAAAACCTATTTTGAAAGTTTTCCTTGTTTTTCATTTAAAGAACATTGATATTTGAATTAAATCGTCACCCAGAGTTCTGATACAAAATATTCGAAATTCATACGCTGCTTTCCATGTGATCTTAAATTTTCGCTTTCGTTAACTTCCAAAATTAATTATCTCGAAGAAAACCTACAAAAATACACAAGATTTTAAGTATCGTATGCTTTTATGTACGTTATTTCGAAATACTCTGAAATCCAAGTAGGAGGAAAACACACTGCGTAAATACTTCAAAATCTTTCTGTGAGAAGATTGAGAAACGAAGCGAAAAGTGTTAAAACCTCAGAATTGATTGATTTTTAGTTTCACTGTTCGTTATGTACGAAAACATTGTTCTTCAAAGATTTAATATAATCTTGCTTCTACGATTCGGTCACGTAGATTATGTGTTCAGAAGATTAGACGTTCCTCGCGTAACTCAATTGAACTCTGGCGCTCACGATATTAAATTTCATAGTCGACAGTCGTGCGAGTGAAGATTCACATCTACTGATTAGCAGCCAAATTTAATTGTTTTTTCTGCTCTTGTAATTCACCTATATTAACCATACTTTGCATTTTAGGTGCAATAATCCTTATGTTACAATTATTTGAAATATCAAATAATTTGATAGATTAATTTTTCCGATCTCCATGCCATAGAGATCTCCATCCCAAATAATTCAATATTAGATGAATAGATGAGGAGAAGCTCATATGATTTTTTTAACAATTTAATCAAGTTCTAGTGGAATATTCGCAGCTCTCCTTCACTTTAATTTAAATTTAAGATATTAGAAAAACCTTCCTGGCCTCCATTAGTACTCCTAATCCTTTCTTTAATCTAACCTAGTTCGGACCGAAATGTTTCTCTCTTCGTCCACTAATTGATCGATTGGTTCGTTAGCGAGGGATTTATTGTGTTAAGAAAATATAATGCACGATTCATGAGGCAAATGCAATTGAACGATATGTATTTACTATCTTATGTCTTCCTTTATATCACGAAGGGTTAGATAAATAATATACTTTTTTATATTTCTTAGTGTATGACTGAGGGACTGAAGACTGAAGATTTTATAATTTTAAAAAATATGGTCTCTTCATTGCCATTTCACACACCTTCTCAAAACTTAATAAATATCAGTAAGTAGTTGTGAAGCTGCTCCGGTAATTCTTCTGCTCTAACGAGGAAACTTTGAACAAGAGCAAACCGAAAGTAGTTGTGATTTTTTTAATACTGTAACGTATATACTGTAACGATAATAACTTTTACATGTAAATTTACAAACATCTTTGCGTTAAATTACAAACATATTGACATTATATATGTAATATAACTCGCAGCTAACTTTTTATCTTATCTAGGAACTTTTGCTGAAATTTTTGAATCCGCCTCTGCCTTAGGGCCCTTGATCGGAATTGATGGGATGGTAAATTAGTTTATTGTCCTCCACGTGGTCATACGCAGTTTGTACTGTTTTTTGACAATAAATTTATTATTATTATTATTATTATTATTATTATTATTATTAACTGTTAGTATTTCCTGTCCATATCAGCGACGATGACATACTGGAAGGCACTGAAAAAAAATTGAGAAATTTTCCAATTTTTTGCGTCGATTTTCTGCTCACACTTTGGACAACCATGAAGAGAGTCAAAACCCTTTTCGGTGCAGACCGGAACAGTTGCTGTAGTGAAGGTCACCGACTGCTGCCATAAGTTTCGCATTAAGCGTCGTTTCTAGTGAATATAACAAAATACAAATATATGTGGCATTGTGACTCAGATCTTCTACATATTTATGAGACCTTAATTAAAAAGTTTTATTTCTTCAATTTTGGTATTCAACTACAAAAGAAAATCGTAGAATAAATGTACTTAAAGAAATAAAGTGTTATTTTAATACAAATGTTTTAGTTCTATAATGAATACGCATTTTCTGAAAGAAAATTCACGGACAAAAACATAGTAAAAAAACCTATATACAAACTCGCGAGAAATTGTAGTGGTACTGAAAATTTATATTTTTTTATATCTGCCAAAATAAAAAAATAAAAAAGCTGAAATGAATTGTGGTATACCCTTTCATTTCCTCATATATGTTACTTATATTATGATCTTTTCGAAATAGTATAGCTTGGCACTGTCAATATTTGAATGAAAAAGTGTATAAAATTATAAATCTAATATTTTATTTGAATTCATTTTAAATAATACATTTATTGTAAAAACGAAGTTATAAATGGCGTATCTCCACGTAATTTTTTCTGACCGGAAGCGAGCAGGGGACCATCAATCAAGGGCCCTGAGACGAAGGCTAAGGATTCAACATTGCAGCTCACTTCTAGGTAAAAAAATAATTCGATATGTGTAATAAGATTAACAGAATACCAGCAAATTTCTATTTAATAAAACACAAAAATGTTATTTCAGAAGAACGTGTTATTATTAAACTATAGATTATTCGGAAAATACTTTTTATAAATCGTAACTATTAAAATAACACTATATTCGAGATATGTTATTCCAATCTTCCTTTCTGAAATTCGCGAGAAACAGTAGTGAGTGACTTTTCTTCCTTGAAACCGGATGAATCAAAGCATTTTTTTTTCAGTGTGTCATCATCGCTAATGGTTTCATACGACATACTAATGGTTGATATGTTTCAACATTAAACAAATCATTACCACTTTCCTTTTGCTTATTGAAAGTTTCGTTGTAAGAGCAGCTCGTCCGTCAACTTTCACAAGACGTCGTGTCTTTGTGAAGATATCGGATTCTTCTCTTTTCGCAGCTTTTTGAATTCGAGCGTTTGTTTCTAGATTAACACCCTGAATGTGTCTCTCACTTTCTTGGTGTTATCATAACGTAAGTTACCACAACAACTTTTATCCATCATTGTAATGTCTTTTTATATTCATGTTATTTTTTATAACATGTTATTTTTTATAACACGTTATTTTTATAACATATTATTTTTATAACATGTTCGAAACGTTTTGAAAGCTTCGAGAAATGTAATATGTGTATTTTTAATACAGTCGTATGTTTTATTACTATTACAACATTTAGAGTATAACAGAAAAACAAATGTCAAGTAAACCATTGATTCATTATACAATTAAACAAATAGGATTGTGCTAGGTTATAACTCTCTGTGGTAAACACTTCCAAGAAAATAATGTTTTCTTGTACTAAACGAAGGCCTGTTAAGATTTACTTTTATTCTACTTCCGAAGCTCATGAATTCCTCTAAATATTCCTTGGAACACATAAAATCCGAAAATACTACGTATAAAATAATCTTTCCTTTTAATGGATTTCTATAAATACGTAGTTCATACGAGAAGTTAAATTTATGAATTTACGTTCAAAATTCTCAAATATAAGCTCAGAAAATTCTGTCAAATTTCATCAACTTTAGTTCAGTAATACATTTATTAATAGATAAGAGCACTCTCGCATCCCTTACACAACATGAAAACTTGTATATTGAAAGCAAAGATAGTTAGTTCAAACTATTGAACTACATTCATCCAATTACGAGCGTAAAGATTTTGTTTATAACATGTTAATCACTTCCTGGAAACTATATTTATTACTCTTTATATTGTAATTATTGTTTTCACTAATTTAAACTATTTTTTACTTTTTGATTCGAAACCCTATCAAAAAAATTCCTTTCCTAATAAGATAATATGTCATTCATTCTGGCGTATGGAACGATTACCAGTTGTGAACTTAATATAAACACTTTGCACGTTGGTAGCACCGCGCCAAGGACAGTTGACGTGAGGAAGGAAGGATTTCGAAGGGTTGAAGCTGTGACGAATGGGGTGAGGAGAGGGGCGGAGAACGATTTATTCAAAGCTCCAGAGGAAACGAGGCAACGGCGATAACCAATGAACGACGATTGGACAAGTGACGTCAGCACAGGGCGAGGGAGGGGGTGGTAGTTGAAGTAAGGAAGCGGTTGTAAAACAACGTATTGGTCTTGGCGCGAGATTCTTTTCGGGAAATCGAGTTACTATTATTCTATGCGCGTTTATAGTGCAATAATATCGAGTGAAATGTTAGTTAATCGCTAAATTTTGTAGTGAATTAATAGAATAGTGTTGCTGGAACCTGAAATTTGAGTGACGAACATAGCAGAGGACATGTTACGTAATGTTGCAACGGTGAAGTAAATATTCAAATATCCGATTAATCGGGTATACTTGATAAGTGGTGAGAACTATATTGAAATCAAGTGAAAACATTGCGAAATAAGTCGATGTCTTTTAACGGAAATATTTTCCTTTTACATCTAAACCACATGTAAAACGATTCGGAGTAAGAACAGTTAAGAATTCGTAGTGATTGCATCCGTTTGCTGAAGTGCATTAGGAGACATTCCTGGAAACAACGGACTGAGGTGTCCATTCATTTGTGGGTGTGGAAAGAGGGAAGGCGGCGTGTTAATAACCCTGAGTCTGCGAGCAGGTGCCTCAACTCACCCGCCGTCTGCCCACTTGGGGGTGGTTGGGTGGAGAGGAAGAAACAGCTGGTGAAAGGGGGATTGACCTTCTTCTTACATCGAAAGGTAAACAAGATTTACGTAAAGTTCGTGAGGATTGATTCTTTCGTAAAGTAGTGAGTGAAGAGTTCACTTATAACTTTTTGTATGTGAACTGAATTTTGAACTGTTGTTCTATAGTGTTTTTATTTGTGGTGAGTGTTCAAATGATTTGAAGAACAAAGCTTAGTTGTGAAATTCTTTTACGAGAAAATTTTTTGAGTTGCGGCATTCAATTAATTTCGCAGTGGACATCACTGGAAATTTTGTAAAACCAAAGAGAACCCATGTCTGTTTTGTAGGAATCTTATGTTATCTTTCCCGTATTATATTCTTTTTTTTTTCTTTTTCTTTTAAAGCTTTAGACTCAGACAAAACTAGATCATTTTCCAACCCTTTCTTCCCTTTTATTGTCAATTACTTTTTTATACTTTAGAATATTGTCATTATTTCTATTCATAGTGAAGATTTAAAACTACATAAATCTGATAACGATTTGAACTGTGTTGCATACAATTTGAAGGTATACCCTGCTCGTTGTTTTCACGTACTCTAGGGTTGTTTTTCTTTTAATATCTCGTCTTGTTTTTAATAGTTTCGTCTAAGATCTAAATTCCAATTTTAGAGCAGTATTACTAGCACATAGTACTGCATGCCCCCTGCGGCTATTTAACGAACTTGCTGCTGAGATTTAATGTTGTAACGGCAAGAAATTTCGCTCCAAAATTGAACGAAGTTGCGTGTCGCTTTTATTCCGAAACTACAGCTAATACTTTTTATTCTCCACGTTATAACAAATTTAATATCTTAAATAGTTTAACAAGAATTTTTAAGTTTTAGTTGTAATTAGAGGTGGATGTATGGAGGTAGGGGTTATGGAGCAATAGCACCCGCGGTTTTGCGTATTGAATGAACTGGTCCAATCGACTTGCAACAGTAGGCGTGTTTCATTCTTCAATACTAGTATGAGCGATACAGTGCAACCTAACCTAACCTAACCTAACCCACGGCTATCCTCGAATGTCATTAACGTGTTGTCATGAGACAGTAGACGATATCTGTCTTTATGGGAACTTTACCTGCTCCATAGAGGATGGTCTTGAGACGTACGAAATTTGTCTTTTCTACATGCTTCATGTCATCTATAGACGGCATGCGGATTTCTATTAATTTACAAGATACCGTTTTTCCTTCCATACTTCGTGTAGTCTCTAAGTACGTTGTGAGCTGTTTGTTATCTCAGAAGTAGAACCTTTATTTATTCTTTATTACCTCTTCAAGACGGTTGTTTTAAAGAATATATCCTAAACGAAATTCGTGATTGGGACTTTATATAATATCTTTCATATATTTGTTTAGACACAGCGTCCTTCTGTCCTCAGCCCACATTACCAGAAAGTTCTTGGACCTGAAACAGATTCTTCCTCCCAGCAGAACTTGATTTAATAATCCACTGCTGAGAGAAAAACCAACACAAGTTGAGAGAACTAAATAGTAAATAATAATAAAATGACTTTATTCCATGGCGAAGCTCAGGCCATCAGAATTAAGTCATTTTATTATTATTGTTGTTATTATTATTATGTGTGCGATAATAATTTTATTTATAGCTCGTATAGCAAATAACCCGATTAAAGTACTACTTTACATAAATCAAAAATGTTATATGTTGATTAAATGTTGTAAAATTTGTCAAGGACTACAATTTGCAATTACGTCATGGGCTACAATACGACTTAATTTGTATCACAGTTTGAGTGCATTATACATCTTAAAAGTGTCTTACCACAATGAAGGGCTTGCCCATGATTTATTTACGTGATAATGATTCTTTCGTTCCCATATTCCCTGCAAGTCGTGTCTTGGTGAATCTCCGTGGTATCTCCGAGGCATGTAGTTGTATCGTAGCGGCATGCAGGCGCCACCCCTAGCGCAGGAACGCAATTCCGAGCGTCTTAATGAAATAATGAAGCAATTTCAGGCGGCAGGGTAATGAGGCGGCCGGCCGCCAGAGAGCGACTGAGTCTGTGGCCGCCCTGAAAACCCCTTCCTCAGTCCTCACCGACCCGCTGGCTCTGGGTTCTTGAGCACAAAACGTCTTGTGCACAAGTTGCTCCTATGAGAGGTACTTTCGCCGCTTGCGTTGTCGTCCTCTTTCTATCGGTTGTTCCATCCTGGCCCAGGTTTTTCTCCGGTTTTCCTTCGGGTAGAGGCGGATTTCTTATAAAGACTCGCTAGGTTCTTGCCTAGAGACGGCATCAATTGATATAATTATTAGCGAATTTAGTGTTATTTAATAGTTACGAATATCAACAATACTTTCCGAATGATTTATAGTTTATTATTTATACGGACTTGTGAAATGACTTTTCTATGTTTTATTAAATAAAATATTTGTTGGTATTATTTTGATACGCGTTAATAACACGCGTCGAACTGTTTTTTATCGTTAGGAGTTAAGTGTTGAAATTTTTGAATCCGCCTATGCCTTAGGGCCCTTGATCGGAATTGATGGGATGGTCCCTTGCTTGCTTCCGGAGAGTAAATTAGTTTTTTTTTCTCCACGTGGTCATATGCAGATTGTAACTGCTTTTTTGACAATAAAGTTAGTTTTTTTACTACATTAGTACTATTGTACTACCTTCAATGTAATAAAACGACTAGATACTCATTTTGTTGGGCAATTTTAGTGACTAATAAATAAATAAATAAACTTTATTGTCAAAAAAGTAGTTACAAATTGCGTATGACCGCATGGAGGATAATAAACTAACTTACTCCTCGGAAGCAAGCAAGGGACGTATTCCATCAATTCCGATCAACGGCCCCTAAGGCAGAGGCTAAGGATTTAACATTTCATCACTGTACTCCTAACGATAAGAAACAGTTCGATGCGTGATATAAAGTTTACATATTACCAACAAATTTGTACTTAATACAATACAAAAAAAAAGTTAGTTAACAAGTCCTTATATTATTCTCAAACGATAGATTATTCTCAAAGTATTGATGATAAGTCGTAACTATTAAATAACACTGAATTCGAGATTTCTTATTTCAACAGCTTGGGGAGTCTTCAGAAGAAATCCGCCTCTACTCGAGGGAAAACGGGAGAATAACCCTGTCCCTGATAATATATTCAAAAAGTAAGAAAAATTCTTTTACAGAGAGTTCCTTGGTACAAAAGGTGTGCGCATCCAAAAGTTTATTTTTACAACGTTAGAAATAGGACTTCTCGTCGTAAGAATGCATTGCATTGTGAATAACAAGGACATCTTCAGGACGATGCCCTGGGAGACCCCCATGCTTGCATCTTAGCTCGAACGATGACCCCAAGGAGCAGCTAAGGTTCCCGGGCAAAATCCCTCCCCCCCAACCATAAGTGTGTTTTATTTTTTATTTGTTTTATTGATTTAGAAAAATGTTCACGATCTAGGAGAAGTGAATAACTTCATTTTAAATTTACTATTCTAAAATTTATCTAAACTAAATTATTATACAAACTCAAAATTATATATATTACTATGATTAATACTAGAAGAAAAAGTTGTCAATATTGCCGTTATAGTATTTTTAAAAAAATCAAAATGTTACTTCAACTATTTTGTTATTTAACTTTTTAGACACTTTTGCATTATAGTTTTTGTAGTTTGAAGGAAGCACTTTGTTTTAATAATACTTAAAAGAGTGTGTTCTAACACTTTTATCTATTCACAGTGAAAATTTTAATTAATCTTTGTTTTACTCGATTTATAGTACGTTACCTCTTAGCTATATCTGTCGCGGAAAATGTTGTCATTTTGGTACCTACTCTACGCTTGTATTTTTTTTAATAAGTATAAAATGAAATATGTTAATGACGTCAAATATTCTATTTTATAATCTTTCATCACTCCTTAATTAATTAATTGATAAATTTTGTTACGTCGACGTGTGCTACCGACAGCGGAGCTGGTGTAGAAGTGACGTCTTCACTTCCGCGGTCCCATCGGCTGAGCGTTAGAGCAGGCTTTCAAACCCTGCAAGACCGAACTAGGTGAGGTTTTCAGCTGGGGTTTCCCTCACCTTCTCCAGACAAATGTCGGTTCGGTACCCAGCATCTTTCCTTCCCAATTCCCTTACCCATGTCCGACGGTTAGGTGGAAGAGCAGGTCTCATGGCCTGGACCTCGCCAAAAAATTATTAAATAAATTTAAAAAAATAAAATAAATCTTTAACTTCTTTCTTGACAGAAAATTACTGTTCAATAATAGTGTATAATATTTTATAAGTGGTGCTGTGAATTATAATTAGCAAATATTCACTGATCACCCACGGACTGCTGGTCTACGCAATCACTCGAGGACTTCATTTGGATCTCGGACATCGTTCTTTGATCCAACAGAAAGAAGAAGTGGACTGGGGACGCGTTCATCTGTGGAGCGCACACGTCGATGACGATAATGCAAATGAAAGAATCGTCTAGAAATAATAGTTGGATGAGTTCGGATTTGTTCTCGTTCATCACACAAGTAATACTCGATAGGCACGCGACTTGACCGAAAATAATGCAATACGTCTGCTGAACACGGAATTTAAGTAATATCCCGAAACGCATCAATGTAAGTCACGAAAAGCGATCAAAAGAACTTAATAACTACAAAAACACGAGTTAATTATCTTTCCACGCGCTCGATGGCCGATATTCGCGATAAATTTAAGTTCAAAGAAATATGAAAGTACTACCAACATAACGGAAGGTACACTTATTACTACGTTTATGGACGATGACGAAATAATAGTGTAGGCTACACTGTGTACGATTCCTGTACAAACATCAAGACCGTTGGAATGCCACTAAAGAAATAAATTTATTAATAATTTTGTTGTCAAGAGAGCACTTATATACAGCTCTTAAGCACATTGAGAACAATAAACTAATTTAATGGTACCAGTTGACATTAAATTAATAAACACAGTGTGTGTTCGCTTTCATGTTTCCGGGGTAAAGTTACACGACTTTTGAGTGTCGATTGTTAGGGACCACGCGTCCCATTTCTCTTCAAAATCCTTGTTGTGTGATAAAAACCGTTTTCTTCTTTAAAATTGTTGGAACAACATGTAGATAACAAAATACCCGAAGCAAATCGTAGATTATATCACCTCCGATCTAGAATCAACAGACTGCGCTCTTACAATATTCAAAACTATATTTCTCCCACTTCCACACCATAAACTCAATGCATTACCAAACTTCAGTGCTTCATAATAAATTTTTACGAATATCATTAAATGCGTCATGGTTCATCAGAAATGAAATGTTACATTCAGACTCAAAATCTCCGACGATTCCTCTTCTTAACGTTCACGGTCAGGCTTACTATCATTTAGGCAGAGACACTTCAACATTCCACCGTATCCGTAATATATTCTCCGTGCATATTTCCTGCCCGCGATCTTCGGACGTCAGATAACCATAGTGACCTTTCTTTCGCTGATTTATTCGTCAAGTAGCTTGTACGCTTTATCTTATCATTAAATAGTCCTTGGTGTAATGCCGAATGTGTTCAGTCTATCTTCATCTCCTTATTAAATTACCCTCCTCCCGAAAACGTCTTAAAATATACACTTAACGTTTTAAACTTCGACATAAGTTTTAAATGCAAATTAATCAAGTAATAAATAAATCATCTTTATTGTTAAAAAACAGTACAAACTGCGTATGACCACGTGGAGGACAATAAACTAATTTACTCTCCGGAAGCAAGCAAGGGACGTATTCCATCAATTCCGATCAAGGGCGAGGCGAATTTAACATTTTCAACAAACTCCTAACAATAAAAATAGTTCGGTATTATAGAATTAATATTATACCAACAAATTTGTATTTAATTAAACAAAACAAATTAATTTCACGAGTACTTTGTATTATTATCATCGAACTATAGATTATTCGGACAGTATTGTTAGTAAATAGTAACTACTAAATAACACTGAATTCGATGTTTATTATTTCAATAGAAGCCGCTCCTAAGCAAGTATTTATTGTTGTTTTCGTTTGATATATTACTATATACTAGGAAGGCATTCATTAACGAAAATTAATTAATTTTTGGTGTTCTTTGACACTTCGTTCGTAACCAATATTTGACTTTTCAATTCTTCGATTTTAATTTCTTCACAAATTTGGTCTAACAATGGACCACATTCATCTTTTTTATTATTCAATCGAATAATTACGAATCACAAATAACCTTTGTCGATGATATTCTGTATTATTGCTTGTGTAAAAGTATCCTGGCCCGGGTTTTTCTCCGGTTTTCCTTCGGGTAGAGGCGGATTTCTTATACAGGTTCTCTAGGCTTTGTCTAGGGGCGTGTTTATTGTAACAATAAATCGTGAATTTAGTGTTTTTTCAACTCTTATGATTTTTAAACACTATACTCAGAATAATCTATAGTTCGATAATAACTTGTACATGTAAATTTACAAACATATTTGCGTTAAATTACAAACATATTGACATTATATATGTATTATAACTCGCAGCTAACTTTTTATCTTATCTAGGAACTTATGCAAAAAAAATTTGAATCCGCCTTTGCCTTAGGAATTGCCCTTGATCGGAATTGATGGAATACGTCCCTTGCTTGCTTCCGGAGAGTAAATTAGTTTATTGTCCTCCACGTGGTCATACGCAGTTTGTACNCACGTGGTCATACGTAGTTTGTACAGTTTTTTGACAATAAATTTATTATTATTATCAGAACACAAAATAATTATTGGGAGTATTGAACCAATTTTTTGTTGAACCCGGAGTATATCAGCAGTAAAAATGGTCCATTGGTAAAAGACCCCAACGTATTTCCGCTCCGCGTTCACAGCCGTTTTCACGGCCAATAAAAACCGCACTTCAATTATGCACGAGAGTATCGATTGGGTCCAAGGGGAAGGGAGGAAGGTACCTGAGGATGCATGGTGAGGGTGTGAGATAGTGGCCGCGTTTCTGGGTTTACGAGCGACTTTGGAGCAAACTGCACGGAGCCTTGGCCTACTGCTATTCTTGTTCCGGCGTTGCTTGGTAAAGACGGACGTGCGCACGTGGTATTTGTCGGCTACACACTGAAAAAAACGATCTAGTTAAGAGTTAAAGGTAATCTCTACAAAAACTAACTAGTTGAAATTTAAAAGTTAACTGATAAAAGTGAAAATTTAACTATGAACAGTTTTTAAAGAAATATACAATATCATTTTATGAAGGTTCTTAATATTTTTTTAAAAGAGTTTTTAATTGAGTTATCTTCCTCATTTACTTTATTTAACCTCAGTGACAGTTGTTTGAGAAAAGGTCATTTTTATCAGTAGAACACGAAATATAACTTACAACTATTGCATAACAATATCATTTACATTTCAAAAAAATTAAAGGGGATATTTAAGAAGGATTACAACGAAAGTACTTACATTTTTTATTGCTGTTTAATTGAAAATAATATATTTTTCATTTTAACATTATTTATCACAGTATTTTGTTTTACGCATTATCTGGTCGATTTCTTTTGATTTGTCAGTTTTTACTTATTTTTATTATTTAACGATTTCATCATTGGTCATAATTTCCTTAAAGAACCTAATATTGATTCTCCTAAAATTTTCAGAATACTTCAGGAAGTTTGGTTGTTACAAATTTGATTTCTCTGCTAGAAATGACTCAGTGTTATGAAATATATCATTCGATTTTGTAGTTTATTCGAGGTAATATTTTTTTCTAAGCGCATTCAAACCTACGAAATTGTCATAGTTATGAAATTGCTTTTTATCTATTATTTATTAACGGAAATGGTTGACTTCTTTTCGACAGAAATAACAGAATAGCATTGACATTTATTTTTATTCATTTCTCTCAAGGGTAGTTTTGATACTAGGGTTTTGTGCTCGGTAGTATATTAATTCAGCTCAACATGAAAAATTTTAAAATAAATTAATTTTAATAGTTCTTACTTGTAATGCTTTGGATGTTTAAATTAACTTTCATACTAGATGAAAAAAATAACACAAGCCTGACTATTAGACACACACTTTACTACAGTTTATTTATTTTGTCTAGTATCTTACAGAAACATTTTCTTTCATTAGAGAAGCTTTTCAAAAATTTCCACACGATAGAAAAATTTAAAACTCGATTTTCCGAAAACAACTAAAAAGTTGAAAAAATTGCGATTGTTCCAATTAGTTACTTATTACTTCTTCGCATGTTCTTGCCATACGTTAATAAGTTATGGAAATACAAACTCTAAAGAAAACAAATAACTCTTTGTAAAACAATGAATCAGATTCTTTAAATGTTACTTGGACATTTCCGAAGAGACTCCCTCCAAATTCAATAATTTTTTTGAAGTAAACATTACAGTGACCTGCTGGTGTTTGGTATTGATTATAGAGAATCATTGACATCAGAGATTATTTGTTACTTTGTAAATAACGCTAAAAACGTCACGGAGTCCTGCGCGCAAATAGAAATTTATTGATGACACTCATGGACGTAGCGAAGGAGGGGTTGGGAGGGGTGTCTTCCGCCCCTTAATACTCAGAAACAAAAAGTTATGTCATTAAATTTATGTCATTGTGAGAGAAAAATTGTGTCATTAAATTTTTTTCTGGTGTAAATCACACATCTGGTCAATAAATTCTCATTCGAATCTAACATAAATTTCATTAATTATGAATATATAATTAATATATATTAATTATATATTATCATCCATCCTGACACGGATTTTTCTCCGTTTTTCCTTCTGGTAGAGGCGGATTTATCATACAGGTTCTCTAGGCTTTGTCTAGGGGCGTGTTTATTGTAACAATAAATCGTGAATTTAGTTTTTTTCAACTCTTATGATTTTTAAACACTATACTCAGAATAATCTATAGTTCGATAATAACTTGTACATGTAAATTTACAAACACATTTGCGTTAAATTATAAACATATTGACATATATGTATTATAACTCGCAGCTAACTTTTTATCTTATCTAGGAACTTATGCTAAATTTTTTTAAATCCTCCTCTGTCTTAGGGCCCTTGATCGGAATTGATGGGATGGTCCCTTGCTTGCTTCCCGAGAGTAAATTAGTTTATTGTTCTCCACGTGGTCATACGCAGATTGTACAGTTTTTTGACAATAAATTTATTATTATAAATTTATTATAATTGAAAATAATGTGTAACCGGCGATATCACCCCTACTTCAGCATTTTGTGAAATTACCATCATCAATCCACGATTGTTGACAAATATCTCGCTAACTTGCCGATCTCTGGAATATTTGATAGGGTTTGTGTCACGTTTCAACGCAATTATTGCAGAGATGAGATGACGATGTCCCTGAAGATATTCGAGGTCAGCAAAACGTATGCTCCGAGTCATCGTTCTTCGAATCGAGAAATTTTACTGAAGAAAAAATTAATCCTGAACGGAAACGTTTATCAGCTATTCGTGTATTAGATGCTCAGTAAATTACTTTATTATCCTCAAAAGGTAGATTGTAACTGCTCTCTTGACAATAAATTATTTATATATTTATTCATATATTGTCAGTCTAACTGGTCTGATATTGCTACACAACCTGTACTCAATGTAGCCAACGCTCTTACTTCGCCATCATCTCAAGGAGTAATGATGTTTGTACCTCGCGTTATGTTTGCAGGACTTTCGACCTCGGAGTTTAATTCAATACTCTTGCGACTCTAATCTGTTCTCTCAGCAACGATCGCGTGGAACGAATATCACCTTGTGCCTTAGATTGTATTTCTTTACAGAAAAATAGTCGCTTTCGAGACTTGTGTAAATATGTATTTGGATCTAACTCTTGACAATACGAGTTAGGTGGCCGCATTACCTAATTTTCGGTAAAGTTACATGACTTGGAGTATAGAGTATAGACGCTCCGGATCGTACCACACACTCTTCCTCCGGTTATACGTAACAGAGCTGTTCACGTCAGCATCCAAACGACTTGAAACGTCTTAACCTCGGACCTTAACATCTTTGGCGCGACGTAAAGAGAAAAAAAAATCGCTCGTAACGTGTTCCTTACTTATCGACGTGATAGCACTTCCTCTTCTTCCGTTCATGACGAGGATAATGCACTCCACTACCTTAAGACATGATGGGGAGTAGTTAAATGCTAATGTTCGCTTTGTAATTGAGTCTTTAGAGAAGTAATCTTCTATGATGCGAAGAGCGTTAGATGTTCATGCATGTGCTACTGCAAGTACGACACGTAGCTGAAGGAGTTTGAGTACCACATGGCGGTAGTATATTCTTAATTATTTACTATACTCCCAGTCAACTAACTTTGCCAATATGGCTGTCTAACACGAATTGCCAACTTTTACGAATTAAAGAAATATCCGAATAAATATTAATAGTAATTACGAAGGCAACTTTTTTCTCGAAAGAGACACAAGTTAGTAACAAAATAAACTAAGACACAAGGCAATATTCGTTCCACAATATTCGATGCAGAAGAAACAGAAAAGTGTCACAAGAGCACGTGAATTGATTTGACGCTCGATGTTGGCGATAGATTTAAGTTTTCACAATTTCGAATGTCATGGCAACATATTCTTTCTCGAATGAACGACGGCGAAGTATAAGCGTTGGCAACACTGTGTACATGCCCTGCACCAACACCGAGCCTGTCACGATAAGGAAAGAAATATATAAACAATTTATTGTTAAGAGATCTGTTACAAACTGCCTAAGACTACGTTGAGGACAACAAAGTAATTTACGGCGACTAATAGATAATAAACTAATAAACACAATGACTGCGTTTCTGTTCACGTTTCAATTGAGTTAAATTTTCTCAAAGCAAAAAAAAAATTACTTCCTTTATATATACGATTCTACCCAGCATCGAGCCAACAGGAAAATGTATTGGCGAGTAAATTATTACTCCAGAGAATGTTCTATTTGAGATCAGTATAGGAACAGGGAAATAACTCCTTTCATTAATACAGAGAAAAGGTACGGGTAGTCTTAAGTTCTTAATCTCTGAAACTATTTTCTTGCATGATTGTGTTGTCTTATGGCTCATATTAATTTAGTTTTATGTGTACTCAACTTTGGCACGGTTGTGTACATTAATTCTGTAACCCCATCCTGGCCCGGGTTATTCTCCTGTTTTCCTTCGGGTAGAGGCGGATTTCTTATACAGGTTCTCTAGGCTTTGTCTAGGGGCGTTTTTATTGTAACAATAAATCGCGAATTTAGTGTTTTTTAAACTCTTATGATTTTTAAACACTATACTCAGAATAACCTATTTTTCGATAATAATTCGTATATATAAAATAATTTTTTTTGAGTTAAATTACAAACATGTTGATATTCTATTATTGTTATAACACGTAGCTAACTTTTTATCTTATCTAGGAATTTTAGCTGAAATTTTTGAATCCGCCTCTGCCTTAGGGCCCTTGATAGGAATTGATGGAATACGTCCCTTGCTTGCTTCCGGAGAGTAAATTAGTTTATTGTCCTCCACGTGGTCATACNACTGATTTTTGACAATAAATTTATTATTATTATTGTTGTTACCAGACATGTCCAATGTCACGATCACTAGTTTGAAAGAAACATTCCTTTGAAGTTAGACTTTTTAACGAAGTCTTATGTATCCTAGAACCAATGTGTTGATACTGTATTCGAAACCATAATTCTCCTTCCTGTGTTTTTGTAAGCTTTTACTTTTCCCCCATGTATTTTTTTACTTGTATTCCATGAGCTCTTTTCTCAGAGAATATTTACTTAAATGAACTATTTCCCGGGACATTTCTTCGTAATGCTCAATTAAAGAAAAAATCTTCTGAGTCGCATCGGAATCAACTATCGCTGCCTTGAAGTAGCCAAGACTTTACAGATTTTAATAAAAGAAGTTACTGAGTGTTTCAATTTTTTAATAAATATTGTTTCGGATGACGCAAGAGATGTCTATATCGTCTATACTTTATCACGCCATTGTTATAGAACTCTGGATACTGATTAAATTCCTTGTTTCATGCACGTTGTATTTGATTATTTGTAATAATAATGGTTTATGTCGAACTCTACGCAACCATGGCACGGATGTGCATATTATCTCTGTAGCCCCATCCTGACCCGGGTTTTACTCCGGTTTTCCTCCGGATAGTGGCGGATTTTCCTTGAGCGGGAATGTCATTTAATACTTTAGCTATTTTTAATCTCGAATTTTATTAATAATCTTAGTGACGCACATGACACGATATTTCTGTTTTCTTTGTGATTTTAGCAAATCTGTTACGTATCACGAAAACTTTGAAAAAGGAACGCATTAAAATACTATGTGCGTATGAATTGATAATTCAAAACTGGATATATACATTAAATAAACGTATAGGTGATACATAGGCATACACTACGGATAATAAATAAATAAAAATTAATGTCAAAATAGCAGTTACAAACTGCGTATGACCAGTTGGAGGACATTAAGCTTATTTACTCTCCGGAAGCAAGCAAGGGACCATCCCGTCAGTTCCGATCAAGGGCTCGAAGGCAGAGGCAGATTTTAAAAATTTCAACAAAAATTCCTAGATATGTATAAAATGTTAGCCACGTCTTA
>NNCF01126313.1:741761-764961 GCA_002313205.1 Laupala kohalensis
CGGGAATTGCAAATTACGCCGTTGTTCCGTAGTGGATAAAATTATAATAAATCCTGCTGATAGCTAAATATGACGAGTTTTTAGCTGCTCGCTTTGCAGGGGGATGGAAGCGGTGCCGGTGAATTTTACAAACGGCTCACGCCAACACGCAGTTCGGGTCTGAAGTACGAGGCAATGTGTTCGTGACTGGGAACCAAGTTTTTCTTTCATTCGGGTAAAATGATCCGTCAGGGTCTTTGTAGTTCACGGGAAATACCCAACGTACATTACGTTAAGATTTATTAAAGATTAGATCGGGAAAGAAATGTTTTACGGTAGACTTTATTGTTTGATTTCGTGATAATAGCAGTATTATGCCTCAGTAATTTCTTTTAGTATTCATGAGGATTGAAGTTAATTTTTTTTTTGGTATTAGTGAAGTTTAAATAGTTTTTTTGTTTGTCTGCTCCATAAAGGGTAGTTTATGTCAGAGCTCTAAAATTTCATTGCAGTTCCACGTTGAACGCCTTAAAAATGCCGTAAAAAATTAGAGGGATATTTATGTCACTGTATTTTAACACAATTGAACCGACTCCCGTTTTCGTGTATTTATTCGTACTAATGTTAATATTCAGTGGTACATAAAATTGGCATGTAATAATTAAATTATAAAACGACGGTAAAAAATAACCTTAAATTTATACGTAGTGACCGTGCTTACTACTTGGAACCATTTAGAAACGTAGAGCATTTTCAAATATTTATCAAAATTGGGTTGAAAACGTTTTTGTAAAGTTTAAGATGTAACAGAAACCCACATATCACTTTCATTCTAATGGCATTACTCCGCTTCGTACGGAGATGTTGTTCTATTGATCGTATGAAGTAGTTTATTTCACAGCTAGTCAGCTCATGCTAGTAGTTCAGTGGCATTAACTGTTCATGTTTGGTGAAGTACAAAAATATCAACATTAAGTACACTCCGTATCCGGATTTTGGTTCCATGCCGAACGTCCTCTACAATGTTTGAAGTGCAGTGTATTGGTTTTAAACATTTACATCATTTACACATAGGTACAACATTTACATTAAAAAATCATGAAATCAAATAAAGTTGCCGCCATGATTCAGCAGCGAACATAATTTTAAAAAAATAAATGGAGACCTCATTTCTGAATCTACAACAAAAACATAATTACCAAAGATACAATTAATATAATTCCACAAAATTGTTCTTCTTCATTAGGCTCTACAATTCTGATTGGAGAATTTTGGCGTTCTCAGTAATCTGCTTCCACACCTTCCTATCTTTGACCTTCTTTCTCCAATCCACTTTCATTCTACGTAAATCATTGTAGACGTCCTTCCATTTCCATTTTTTCTTCGGTCTTCCTTGAGGTCTAACACCGAACGGTTTCCATTCCCTTACCTTCTTAACAGTTCTTTGTTCCCCATTCTGCAAAGATGGCCAAACCAGCTCAATCTTTGAGATTTAATGCAATTCATTACATTTCTATTAGGAATTAGTTTGTTTCATTCGGCATTTCTTTTAATTCCCCAAAACTCCTATCACGTTTCTTAAACATTGGGCATATAATCCCTTAATTCCATTTAGTTGGTATTTGTTCCTTTTCCCATACGTTTAGGATTCATCCATATAATCTTTGACCAAGTGTCCAGCCTGCGCTTTTTAAGAGCTCTGAACCGGCAGCTTTACCAGATTTTAAATTCCGAATTATATAATATGAACTTCGTTATATGAGGGAGGTTCCAGTTCTAATAATCCTTCTGGGCAAGGGGGTAAAACGTCNACTTGATTTTTTTCTTTTGCAGTTCCTTGACTTCCTTTAAAAACTTCCTTGTCTCTTTTGTTCTGTAGCTCTCTTTCACTTGGTTGGTTTTATTATTTATCCTCTTATCTCTCTTCTTTGCTTTACAGATATTGTTGGCCTCTGCAGTCCTAGTTGTAGCTCGTCTAATTTTGTATCTAGATCTTGTCTAATTCTTTCTCCCGCATTCCTTGTCGCACAATTCACTCCTAGCAGGTTTTTGCTTCCCAATTGTTTTAATAGCAATATCTAACTGTTTTTGTGATGTTATTCCGTTCTTCATTTACATCTTCTGTAACAGAGAGATTTTTAAGAGTTCTGGGCGATGTTCCTTGAGATTTGGAGGATTGGACAAGGTGACTTTATTCCAATTGCTTACGTACGGTATTTTCTTATATACCGCAGGAAGATATAGGTGAACTGTTCGCACTAAATAGTGATCTGTATCAATATTTGGGAAGTTCCTTTTTGGTGCCGTTGATGAAGACGTAATCAATTTGGTTCACCACCGTTTGTCCGGGAGCATTCCATGTTCCTAGGAGAATTCTCTTATTCTTGAATTGTGTGCTCATTATCGTGAAGTTATGTTCTAATACAATCCACATAGGTGTTCTCCTTTTTTATTTGATATCTCATGCAAAATGTGCCTGCCAGTTACTTTGCTATAGGTCTTTTCCTTCCCTAATTGCGCGTTCAGATTTCCTAGAATTAAAATAGTGTCACTTCTGGGAACATTTTCTAGTACCTGTTGCATATCTTCATAAAACTCCTCCATATATTCTATTTCTTTCTCTTCCGTGGTGGCATATACACTGATTAATGATATGTTATTATATTTTCCTTTAATACGTAATTTGCACATTCTTTCATTACGAGGAACAAAACTGATCACATGTTTTTGAAGAGGTTTTTTAACAAAAATCGGATACCCGCTTGACCTGATGTGGTTTTTGTGCCACTGTAATACAGAGTAAATTCTTTCTCATTAATATCTCCATTTTCCTTCCATCTTATTTCTTGCAATGCAACAATTTCTTAGGATGATTCGTTGTGTGTCCTTGACACTTTTCCGAGGCAGATTGTTAGGATTTTTAGCAGTGGGCTTTTTCACAGGGGACAGGTCGCTGACCTGACGCACTAACCCTCCTCCTTCATCCGAGCTTGGGACCGGCAACAGCGCTGGGAGACTACTCGATCCCTCCCCCCACCCGAAGCACTGCAGGCGGAGTTCAAAACTGTTATGTATCACAATTATCCAATTAATTTTCGAATAAAGTTTATATATAAAATAAAATTACTATTTATTATTATCTTTTCTTCACGACTGTCGATGTTAGCGTTGGCATTATTTGTTAGCCAGTCCAGGATGAGGCTTTTCAATTTTATGCTTTTAAAGTTCCCTGAGCAGGATGTGAGCTGTTCCCAGTACCGCAATTTCCTGCACATCACTGTCCTTCGTATTACCTGGGATCTTTACTGGGTTTTCATTAATTTTTTCGTGACCATTTCCAAGGTCCCAATGATAAAAGGTATTACTTTTGTATTAACACCTCAGATTCTACTCATTTCAATGGACAAATTCCTGTCCATTGAATTATTATTATCATTATCATTATTATTATTGATTTTGACTTATTTCTCAGCATAGCTGGGAAGTATTTGGGAACGCGTCCAAGGATGTTCCACTTGCCTTTGGCTGCGTCCTGCGTCTCCTAGAGAAATTCCTAGGCGCACACTTCCCGAAGCCGTCCCCAGAATTGCAATTTTTTTGGATCTCAGATACATAGGTCTTTCCAGGAATTTTCTGAAGATTGTCCTCTATATATTTGTTCGCTGTTCCCGTGGTTCCGATAATTTATTATTATTATTATTACCATTATGTATTTTTAACTCGGCTAATGCCGGTATCTTTCTTCCAACCGGGAATGAACAACACACCTAGGGTTGCATATAATCCATATAGAAGCTACAGTACTTTTCACAGGTTATGGACAGTTCCCAACAGTACTGTTTTTTGAATTTCTTTTAGAATTATATTTCCTGGTATTTCTCCGTTGCTTTATTGATGTTTCCTATTACTACTGGTATGATGTCTGTTATTGTTTTCCTCATTCTCTGAATATCTATTTTTAAGTCAGTGTATTTTATTATTTTTTCAGCTTCTTTTTGTGAGATGTTCATATCTTCGGGCACAGCAATATCTATTAATCGACTAGTTTTGTGTCTGTCTATTTTTATTATTATTATTATTATTATTATGTTCGTCATTTAATTTCTTAATCGATCTTCATAGCGATATTATTAAAAAGATTGATGAACTTTGTGACATTATAGCAAACGAAAGAACTGGGATGTGTCGCAAAATCAGTCTCTGCGTGAACAGCGATAGCCACAATAAAAGCACTTGATCAGAGCCGTCCATTAATCATTGAAATAATAGAAAAAATAAAAAAATAATTTTCCGCAATTAGCCAACGTTACATTTTCACGGCACACCTGTAATCCATGAAGAACACGCAGTCGTACAAATGTGCGCACATAAATTTCTTCATTTGCTGTTCTGTACCCATTGTACAGATTCAGTTCCATGTTCCATTATCTGCAGAGTGTTCCTCAAAAATAAATCTCTATGAACGAAAAACACAGTACTTCGTGCAATTGTTTCTTAGTTCAGACAAAAAAAAATGTTTATTTTCAAAAGTAAAGAAACCCCGCGTGTTTGTAATTTATGGATCAAATAATATTTATGGATCATAGTAAAATTTACCGTAAAAATTAATGATGACAGTGTACGTCTGCTCTTCTGAATAAAACTAATAAAGAAACACGACCTGAAATTTTTATCAGACAGTTTAATTTTGATTCAAATTAATAAAATAAAATAATCGTGTCAAAACTTTGTAACTAGTGGTGCAAAACGATTGCACATACTTTCTCTTATACCTTTCTTCATCTACAGCATAGAATGACAAAAATTTCGTAAAAGTGTTAAGTAAATGTAATTTCGTTGCAGACAGAAATTGATGTATTTTCGTATCTTCAGGGCGTTTGCGGTCCTCCTATGTGTTTTATCATTATCATATCTTTAATTTCAGTTTATGAAAAAGTGTATTCTACGTCTCCTTGGTCCATTTACACTGCTAAATATTATTCAAACTTCTTGAAACAGTAAACTAATGTGTAAGTGTAGCGGAAGGAAATTATTTTACTGCGTCTATACCAAACTTTTGAAGCGAAGAAACCGCTAATGCGGATGCAATGCGTACTAATTCTACTTTACGTACAGAAAATGAAGTGAAATCGATGAAGCCGTTCTTGAGATTAATTTTTATTTTATAAAAAAAAAAAGTNGCATCGACAGCAAGTAATGTCTATCGTAAATACGAAATTTGAATTAAATTGATTCATCCATTAACTCAGAATCGCTGTGCACTGACGGACGGACGAATGGATGGACAGACAGAATTGAAAATACAATAACTAACAATAGTTTCAAAATAAGCACCGTACTAAAAAAAAGCGCTGGGGTAAAACAAAATTTGAGTTACGTGCTATAATATAGATCCGTGAAAAAGATTGAGGCTTAAAATGATCAATATTAATAAAAAATATTTGTACATTGGAGGAAAACGTTATTTAAGATTAGAATGAATGAATTAAAACGAATAAAATTAAAATTTATGAACAAAATTAAATTAATTAGTAAATACTAATAAATTCATTTTACAAATCCGTAAATTGTTACTGAGATTGATGAGGGTTAAAATGGCAAAATTTAAAACTATTAATTACCATTAAAATGTTCTTCTTTATCTTACTGAACGCGATATAAACCCATTCGCCTTCCACAACTGTATACCATTACCACCCCGACCTAATTATTTTGAGTGGAAACATTCATTTCGACTACTTATGTTCCTTTTAATACTCTAGAAGTTTTTTAGGACGCACGTTGCCTTTGATGAGGTACATTCTGCGTATTTTGAGCATCAAAATTGTGTTTGTTTGGAAATTCGTTATGAGAATCGTCCAGTTATTGCAAACTACGAGGGTTAGCAGCGCAATATCAATCGTATTGACCCTATTACTACGAAATTTTGACTTAGTTTGAGAATGGGTTCGTTTCATGTATTATCCAGTTATACTTGCCATAACTGTTTGCGAACACTGTATTGGGGTAATGAGAACTCAACGTTATTTTACGAAAATGACTTTGCCACATCCACTATAACCATATCATTGATGATTGTTATTTATTTCACACCTTACATCTTAATTGCGTTAAAAACATTACCGTGTGACCAATATAATTTTTACTGGTCAATTCTTTATCAAATGTATCCTCCCATTTTTTCAAAGAAACGTGTAACTCAATTAAAATCATCATTTTTCAAAATANGTTTGCCACATCCACTATAACCATATCATTAATGATTGTTATTTATTTCACACCTTTTACATCTTAATTGCGTTAAAAACATTACCGTGTGACCAATATAATTTTTACTGGTCAATTCTTCATCAAATGTATCCTCCCATTTTTTCAAAGAAACGTGTAACTCAATTAAAATCATCATTTTTCAAAATAAGTGAATTTTCCAGAATCCGTAAGGTGTACGGAGCAACTACCCTTCATTTTTCTCTTCCAGAATGCAAAAGAAGTCTATTTTCACTTTGGGATGATGAGGATGAGGACGGACTAAATGTGGGGTAAGGAAATGTAACACCCAAATATGAGCTCCCAAAATGATTCGTCAAATCCATTTAGGTCGTAGAATCTTCTTCTTCATCTGTAAGTACAGAAATTATGATTTTCTGTTCATTTTTTAACAATAGAAGTGTGCCCGGAAAGCCACTAATTCGGATTTTCTCTATCCAGATTATTTCTTTACGACTGATTTTATTTCACAATTGTTACTTCACATGTTCAATTAGTTCACGTAATACGTGCGCTACAGATAATGTTAAGTCAAAACTACCAGACAATTTATTCTTCTACTCTTCTTACAAGTGCTTATCAACGACATTTTTCAACGATTTATAATTCAAAAAACTTTAATATTTTACACAATATTAAAACATATACAGAAAAACGCGACGTTATTTTACATGTGCACAGATTTACGAAAATGAGTTTCCCACATCCACTATAACTATATCATTAATAATTATTATTAATTTCACACCTTTTACATCTTAATTACGTGAAAAACATTATCACATAACTAATATATATTTCGCTGGTTATGGTTTTTAAAATGTACCCTCTCTTTTATTCATAGAAAACGTAACTCATAATTTTCCAACAGGTGAATATCCATAATCCGTAACGCTGACTGGGTTGGTATTTTCTACACTCTCTTGTTACTTTTTTTGTTTTTTGTTTTCTGTACTTCATTATAATTAGATAATGGTGTAGTATTTGGTTTTTACTTTAATGAGAAACAAAGTTATAGTCAACAGAAAAATATTTGTTCGCCAAAACTGACTTAAGGCAGCTTATGCTGTCATCTTCAGAGGTGACCGGTCCTCGCATTCCACACACACTCACACTCCGGGGCAGAGAAGGTAAGATGCTCGGCTTACAAAACTTTTTCTTATTGCAAAATATTCACTAATTTCAATTTTTCAAGTAATAATTTTGCAAGCAAATATTTATCATCCAAATATTTGTATAGTATTAAATTCTCTGATTATTATTAACTGCAACATACTAGTACTCTCTATTTTANTCGAAAACCGGTTTTGGCAAATAAATATTATTTTGTAAACGTAGGCTTCCTCCGCGGTCGCAGTCATTATGAACTTGTCTGTCCGGGACTAACCGCGTCTTAGTAGATAAAACTACCAACGTTTCGGCCATGATAGCAGAGTACGGCAGGGTCTCGCAAGTTGAATGTTAATGCTTGATTGGGCCGGGAGGCGAACGGGATGGCGCAGTTGGTAAGCGCATGAGCGCGCTAAGCTCAAGGTCCCGAGTTCGAATCTCGGTCCCGTCTCCCATTCAACATAACGAAACGTTGTTTTTATGTATATGTTTTAATATTATTGTGTATAGTAGTAAAGCTTTTTGTGTTTTAAATCATTGACAAATGTTGATGTGCACATCAAAGAAGTGAAGGAGAATAAATTTCCTGCAATATAAAGTGGTTTTTACTTACAATATTGTCACGTGGGGTCGTTTTAAATGAAATATATAGTGTTGTCTTCGACCCAACGTCGGGAGGGGATAGTCCCCAGTTTTAATAGAGTAACTCGCTTGCGCAGAGAGGTTTTTCAAAATAAGAGAGCTTATAATTAAAAAGTTGTAATGTTGCTCCCATAAGTGGATGATTACATAGTTGCGTTAAATACTCTTATTGGAGCAAGACACCAATATATTGAATTAACATGTTCTAGAGATTCGTAAGGATCTATTAGAATATTCCAGGCATTTCTATTTACCGTCAGGCAGAATGTCGTCAAAGCTAGTTGCTCCCCGTCAGCTATGGTGAGCGGCGCAGGACGCTCCCAGCGTCCAGCGGTATACACGTCACGTCACATCCTCGAAAAGACAAGTTCAGACCAGAAGATCGTTGGGATGGGTGGTCTCCTGCTTAAGTAACCTCGAGGGGTGTCGGGGGGTTTGGTGTGTATTTTCCCGAAAGCGCAACGGACCCTGGAACCCGCCTTCTTTAGGGGTGGGGACTCCACGTGGATATTTGAATGTATTGAAGAGTTCTTCATGGTAGGAGAAGATTTTGGAAAGTGAATGGTTGCACACAACTCTACGGTACTTTGTGGAGAGGGTAGGGCGTTGACTCATGCATTCAGATACATTTGGTGGAAAGGTGGGGGCGCCTGAGTGCGTACATTGCGTCCAATCTAATTGAGAACTAAATGGTGCCCACGTGCCTGGGAATCTGCGCAGCAATAGCCCGGAAGCAGCTACCGGAAGAAATATTATCGTTATGAAGAGACAACGCCATTTCATGAAAGGGGCCTTTTAGATAGGCGCACTGGATGTGAGGTCGTGGGGACTCGTGATTTAAACAACCGCCTTTGCGTAATGTCAGCTCTGCGTAATATTATAAACTTTTACGTAAATGTCAGCTCAGTGACAATATTGACTCATTTCTTAAAAAGATATTGTTACCAAATTTACTTACGTAACGAAAAGTTTGCGTTTATAAATCGTTTTAACTCGATAGCAATTTGACGCATTTAAATCAGGGAAATCAATTCATTCGTTTACTATGTGAGTGGATTATTTGCGTATTTAAGTAATTAAAATTATGCATCGGGTAAATATTCTAATAGAGAGAAAATGAGAGTTCTAGTTCAATATGAAACCAATTCGAGAGTCAACTCTGTATCATTTTCACATATGGTGGAGCCGTTTATAAATTATGTAACGAAAAAATTATAATTAAAAAAAAATCTTCCCTCAATAACGCACTCTTAACGTTACCTCCTACTCCCTCCTAATAACTACTTTAATCCAGTGCTACCTTCTCCTGTGAGTATGAATTTTTTCGTTTTGCTTTTCGGAAAATGTGGGGAAGGATTTTCATCACGGTGTTCAGCTATGTTTTGAAAGCCCTCAAGAATCGGCTACGTTAAGTAGAAAGATATGAGACTTACATAGAACTGAAATATTTCACGCTAATTACAAATATTGTATGTCTACGTTTGTTGTACATATATGAGTAAAATCTATGAGATTTTATATCGAAAATTCTTAGAATTCATGACCAGCCAAGAAATTTTTTCTCGAAGTTATTTACACGAGCGATAAATCTCACGCTGTCAAGAAGTTTAAGGACGTCGATATTTCTTGGTGATAGATTCATTGCTTCATAATACTGTATTGATTTTATTGCAGTGCTAGGCTCTTTAATGCTAGAGGCTATTGAAGGTCAAGTCTACAACATTTTAGAAAGTATTAAAGTCTCGTGTTATGAACTTGATATCACATAGACATTTATGAAGTCTTTAAAGGAAGGGTTGTGACTAAATAAATGAGAACGAATGATTTACAAGGATGGGGTGCGGAAGTTCATGACAGAAAAAACAGGGTGAGGGGTACGGGAAAAAGATAGCAACCAAAACTAATATTTAAAAAAATGTTACATTTAAGAAAATGAGTTAAAGGAAAAAATTGAGCTTTTTTAAAATTTAAGAGAATGTTTTCAAAAAACTGTAGTTCGCTGTCTTGTAGTGGTTCACACAGAATCGCGTTTCGCATTTTGGTCATTAGTCCACAAGTTTTCCTTTTTAACTCTTGACTTCCAGCATTTTCTTTTTAGCTGTTGAACTTTTTCATTTTTTATAATCTTGAAATTTACGTTGCATTGGTTATTGTGGTTATTAGTGTGTCTGATATACAAATATTACCAACTTAAATCAAGAGTAACAAATAGGAAACATCATGATATAAGCCTACATTTAATGGAAGAGACAAGCTAGAGACACACGTAAACTTGAGGGATAAAATTGTGGAATAATCACAAGAAATGAGATATTAAGATAGAACCTTCTAGAATCTGTTGAAGAGATATCATTTTTTATTTAAACATATTGGATATGTATTGCCCGCTGTCCAGGACACTGTGAAGTGGTATCTTTATCAAAATAAACTTATTCACAGTTAATTAGTTATTTTTAAAGCAATTATAAGCGAATTTATGTATGGATGACAGAAAACTCTGTAGTTGATTTTAAAGCAATTCAAAACCAATCAATAACCCTTCAACGGACATAAGGTGATAATGTGATATTTAGATTTTTTCACTCCTATTTACAAGGAGTGAAAAAAATGGAAGTCTGTATTCGTTGATAAAGGTCACGCTATGTAATATCCTTTACCAAAAAGATTGAATTTTATGATTTTACCCATCATGGAAAATTGGCCAAATATGAAAAAAAAATTGAAAAGAAACTTAATTGGATAATTTTTTGCGATATCTTTTACCAACCTTAGAAACCAAATCTTTTATTTTTATGAAGAACAGATTATCCCTTCAAACGTGGGAAATNTTGAAAAGAAACTTAATTGCATAATTTTTTGCGATATCTTTTACCAACCTTAGAAACCAAATCTTTTATTTTTATGAAGAACAGATTATCCCTTCAAACGTGGGAAATAATGTGCACAAGGGATTTGCACGATAAACGGCATCAGTTTTAGTTCTGTTATGTAATCATTAGTTTTCACTTTCGTATTCATTAATATTAACAGCTATTAGCATAGTTACTCTCGTAAATAATATGACTTTATATCCCTTTATGATCCCAAAACTTGTCTATTCTATGAATTTCCTTAAATTGTTAGATCAGTTCGAAAATATTTTAAGTATTTTTGCTTGTCTTGTAGTACAAGGTGTTGATTTAATATTGTTTTATGTAAAGGCGCAGCTGGTGTCTTAATCATGTTTTCTCATTCGTGTATTGGAATAACATTCATTAAGATGTCTTTAAACCATATCAATAAAACAACCTTATAACGAACGTAATAAAAATTATAATTATGATGTTGATCTTGACCAATACATGTTATATAACGGAACGATGTATTCGAGGATTGGCCATCAATAAAAGATTCTTTTTACAACGCCAACGTTTCGGTTATTTATTTTACCTTCATCAGGGATACAAAGAACATACATAATTTACATTATTTGTAGTACAACTATGTAACACCTTAATAACACAAACAATATATCAGTGATTACTCACTATCTAACTGTGAAATAACTGTTATAGAAACATACCTGTATGATATGGAACCACACCATTATCAATTGCCACCAGCCATAACCTCTAAAAACAACCCACCACATCTCTACAACCTTCCTGTTTGTTTCGCCATGACTGAACTCAGGAATTGCCATTTTTAATTTTTGTTTTTGTACCTACACCAGGAAGGTTGTAGAGATGTAGTGGGTTGTATTTAGAGGTTATGGCTGGTGGCAATTAATGATGGTGTGGATCCATATCATACAGGTATGTTTCTATAACAGTTATTTCATAGTTAGATAGTGAGTAATCACTGATATATTGTTTGTGTTATTAAGGTGTTACATAGTTGTACTACAAATAATGTAAATTATGTATGTTCTTTGTATCCCTGATGAAGGTAAAATAAATAACCGAAACGTTGGCGTTGTAAAAAGAATCTATTATTGATGACCAATCCTCGAATACATCGTTCCGTTATATAAGAAAAGTTATTTCGGTTAAAGAGGTTTTTGATTTTTGAGAAGGGTTGGGGGGTAAAGATATGAATTATTTATGGTATGGAAATCGGAAATCAAATTATTTGAAATTTCAATGGACTCTTCTAAAGGATTGTTGCAATGAAAATGCAGAGTATGGTTAATATTGATGAATTAACAGAACAGAAAAACAATTAAAATTCGCTGCTAATCAGTGGATGTGAATCTTCACTCGCTTAACTGTTATCCATGAAGCTTACTAATGTGTACGTCAGAGTCCGATTGCGTTACGTGAGGCGGACAATACACTGAACGTACAATCTACATAACCTAATTGTGAAGCAAAATGATCTAAAGAACCGAGAAGAACATTGTTTTCGAGTACATAATCTAATTCCTTAAAAATATTTCGTTTTAAAATAATTCGTAATTATGTACGTATTTCAGTATACAATACTGAAAATTCTGAGTAATTAGTTAGGTTTTCCTTGTAGTATTTACATTTTGAAATTAACAAAAGAGAAAATTTAATACCACGCAAACAGAGAAATATAGAATCTAACATATCAATTCAGAATATTGTATACGAACCCTGGACAACGCCAGACAAAATGAGATTTTAAAAATACAGACCCGTTGGGAAGTGTTTTAGTACTAGAATTTCCTCTAATGACTGTTTTAAGTTGGGTTTTTTTTAATTCGGGACAATGCCGGGTTGTTATGATAGTAATTGAATAAAAGAAAATGAAAAGAATCCATAAGGAAGTGAAGAGATGTTACGTTAGAAGTATTATTATTATTATTATTATTATTATTATTATAAAACAATTATCACAATAGGAAAAAACATATATACCAAATTCCTATTAACTTTAATAAGTATGGAGAGAGGATGTAGAAACTATCATCCCAAGATGTTTAAACAAAATTACAGATGATATAATAGACATAAAAATAAATATAAGAGAAAGAAAGAAATTAAGAATGGCTAATAGAAAATTATAGGAAGCTAGACTAAGATAATAAGGATAAAATCAAAATAATAATATTCAAAAAAAAAAAAAAAAACAACAACAAAGGTTAAAAATGAAAAGAGTATAAATAGGGACACAAGAGTAGTCGAAATCTCCCTTTGACAAAAGTTGATTTGATAAAGATGAATCAATTAATATTAAATAGTCTGAAATGGATCTACTACCACTACTACTACTGATAAATCTGATAGTGATATTGGTAGTGGAGTCAAAAACTACCAATATGTTACTCCTACTACTGCTGCTACTATTACAAGTAGTGGTAGATTAGATAGTGGGTATGAAATGTAATATATAAGAAGTTAGAACAGAATGAATATAATAGTGAAAAGGGTAAGAAATGTATATAACCAAAAATAAAGAAATAGGTTAAATTGGTAAAATGATTATGTAAATTAATAGTTTTAAAGTAAACTAAGGATAAGAATAATGAATGGACACTAAAGTGAGAAGAATTTAAGAAGAAATTCTATTAAACTATTTATGAAATATGTATGTGTTTAAAAGATATGATAAAAAATCGAGAAGATATGGTTAGGAAAAAGACAAATAAGTGATAAGAGTATAAATGTGTAGACTATTTAAAAAAATGTAATGAGAAAGCTTTGTTAAATGAGGATTTATACAAAAGGATAAGCAAATGTTAAGGAAGAAAAATGACGCAAACTATGGAAAGACAATAAGATGTGGAAAATAAACAATTATTATTATTATTATTATTATTATTATTATTATTATTATTATTATTATTATTATTATTATTATTCTATCGTGTAGCGTGCAGCGATAGAATGTGTTATCCCAGTAGCGAAAGAGGACACCGTTTCTACGCAATGCGGGAACTGCACGGACGGGTCGGGTGCTGCCGAGAAGGAAAGCTGTGATGGATGGAGGAGGACTGGTGACGTGCAGGGGGGGGGGGCGGGGGGGGCGNCTTAAGCACATCACGAAACTCCCAGACAACTTTTTTCCTCTGGGTGTAGGACTCGTCGAGGGAGAGGACCTAAGGCCCTCGGGTGGAAAGTTTTGGTGGAAGAAAATAAAAAAAAAACAGTTTGAATACGAGCAGAGACTCTGGATATCCTCTAGTACTGTTTTAAATGTCCAAATGGATTTGTATTTCTTTGTGTGACAGATTTTTTTCGTGTCGTCCCAACAATCTAACTGGATTATTTTTTTTATAAACAGAGTATCGTATTTTGTAGTACCAGAATGCTATGTATGTCAATCATTTACGACTGCAAATGTTTGCGTTGCTTAGATACTAGGAAGTGTTTTTTTCTTTCATGAATTGAAATAACTTATCAAACAGTCGCGACTCCAAAGAGAAGAAAAGGCGAAGCACTCTTAGTTCGTAGCTTAATGCTACATTATCTTCTCGGAGGGTGGTGTTTTAAAATTAAAATGCGCCAGTCTGATGCAAGTTTAATGATCACTTAAGGACGGCGGCGTGTCATTGGCTACCAGCCAGCAGTGTTGCCAACTACACAAATTAGCTACATTTTCCTCCATGAATGGTGGAGCAAATGGACGACTCTGGAGGATGGGGAAACGGTACTCCCTCATTTCGAGAAGACTGTGGTGCCCCAGTCTGGAGGAAACGTCTTTTCAGAAATAGGGTAGGAGGGTGGTGGGGGGTGGAAAGGGATGGAAAGTCAGCGTCGTCGCTTCGGGGGACGCCCTCAGAGTGCGCTGAAGTCTACCGCATTCGGGGGAACCTTGTTCCTAAGGGCACTTCACCACGAATGAATGCATTGCTAAACGGGGAACATTTGTCCCTTTTTCTTCTAAAGTGTAGCCGTTTCTTGCAAACGCACGCCTCCTCAAGGAGTAAACTTTACTTCGAATGTTGCGTTTAACAATAGAAATGGAATATCGTCATTTCTCTTCCTGCTGGAGGGACTTTGTAAACTGAAGAAAAACATGGTATTAACTCACTTTTCAGAAAATGTATTTTAAAATATATCCATGTTACGATTCGAACAAGAACAATGAATAAATTAATTAATTAATAAACTTTATTGTCAAAAGAGCCGTTACAAACTGCGTATGACCACGTAGAGGATAACAAACTTAAGTTGTTGTTTTTAATTCAACGTATTTAACTGAATTTCAATGAAACGTAGAATTCTTCATCATAATTAAAGAATTTTTTCTAGGATTTACGCCAAAACCCGTCAACCAAATCTATAAAAAGTTTGTTTTCGTTGGCGACTGTACTTTTCTGTTGCTTCTTTTAATTATCATCTATATAATTATCTTATTCAATCAACACAATTACTGAAAATAAATACAAAAAATTTCCTTTTTTTATGAGAAAAGGTGATGACAATAGCCCAAGTACAGTAGCATTTAATTGTGAAACAAATATTATTTTACTTTACTGTATTTTCATTTTATTTTCTTTATAAATCTAAACATCATAAAAAGCATCAAACATTCTGCTCCAATTTACAATATTTTCAAATTCTGGTTCCAGAAAAATCATTTTATGAATTAGTCCAGTCCTATAATATTATCTATGAGTGATATTATGTAAATTTCCATTCAAATGAATCGTTGTCCTTTTTGTAAATACAATGAAACTAAAAGACGATTCTAAAATAGAAATGTTCATAAAATATCTCAAACAAAATCTACTTTTAAGTAAATTGAAATGGACATAAAAGAACGCTTCACTCAGATAAAGAACATTTTCGTTTGGGAGAATCGCGTGATGAGATATCATTTGACTCCTTAAAAATAGACGATTCGTCAGGCAAAGAAATTAAAAAGTCGACCCCAGGCGCCGGCGGGAGCACAGTGGTCCAGACTGGGCTCTGAAGAGAGAAAACGGGAAGAGTTACTTGGTCATGTTTTGAAGGCAGAGTTTTCAAACCTCGTACTTTGGATTTTTAAGTCGCTATGTTAATTTTGTATGTCAAAATTAAATTTTAAAAAATGTAACCGAATTTCAGTTTATGCATTATTACATAAGAAAATATATGATTAAGTCACTGAATTGCTATTTGATGTCAAAATATAGTGTTGTCAGTTGACGTCTATAAATGAAATAGTTAAAATCGGCGAAGTTAATGCGTCCCTGAAAAGGTTCCAACGTTAATTTTTTTCTTTGTTCTTTGGAATGTTGGCATTTGAAGAGTTGCAAATAGTTGTAGCTTAACTTAATGGAATTCAGCGTAGAATAAATTTTATTTGAAGATTTAGAAAAATGAACAATTTTTACGAGAAAATGTCAAAACAAATTCAGTACTCGAAGATTTTTTATCCTTAAAGTAAAGAATAATTTGTCCTACAATAATAATTATCTCTAAGAATTGTTATTCTCTAAAATTCTAATACGCGTTTGTGATAACTTTCGGTCAGATGAAAATGGCAACGAGTTGAAGTGGAACCGGGGACCGCTGCTTTGATCGCAGCGGTGTTAACCACTATTCACTTCCGTTCACCTTCCGGGGTTTAGGTCTGGTTGGAAATGGTGTACAGTTGCGGAAGGGCAACGGGTCTTGTAGTGTTTAACACCCCTGAGATCGAAAAAGGAGACTAAGGTTCGATTCCGGGGCTCGGCGTCATTTTCACGTTTTTTAATAAGTTTAAATGAGGAAGTAAAAAATAAAAGTTTACATTTCTAGTTGTGGAATATTTTATAACATTGTTGACAGGAAATACTTTCTATTATATTATTGTTTACGAAGCGCGCTGTTCGGTTGTTGTTTTTTGTGGCCCACTGTGTGTCCCAGTGTGGCCCACTGTACGGCAAGTGGGTGGAGGAATGAATTGTGAGTTTTAGTCCGCGCAAACGAGTGGGGGGGTGGGTGGCGAGATGCTCAAAGAGGTGTATGAGGGAATTGTGAGTGAAGTTGAGTCTCTTTGTGCGAGTGACGCAGAGAGTGGAAACGTCTAATGGAGAGAAGAAAGGACATTTTGCTGCAGACACAAGTTATTCTAAACCCCACCAGGTGGCAGTGTTGTCGCTCATCATCCAGAGTTCGATTCCCGACGGAGCCAGAAATTTTTTGTAGTTTTTCACGTGAATGTCCCAGTTCATATAGCTGTAACTAGTGAAAAGCCAACCTTCCTTCCTCTATTCAGCTCCTCCTTATATCAATAACTCTAACTGTTACTAACTACTTCTACTAACCCCTCCACGTGGGCCAAGGTGTTGGTGAATCCAGCTACAAACAATAACACCTTCCTCCGATCACTCCATGTAGATAAGCTTCTCCTCGCTACATTTACCATTTGCAAATACAACAATATAAATAAAATGGCACGGATATATTTTACAATATAGGAACGATTCTTCATAATCTGGAATAAACGTCTGTTATACATTCAAATTCAAGATATTCAATGTTCGTACGTTAAAGTTCGTAAATCTTTGATTATTTATTTAATTAGACCCGAGTTATGATTAGATTTATCGAGAGGGCAAAACATATTCCTCAGCTTTATTTTTTGATTAGACCTATATCGACGGTTGTCACACTATTTTTATGTTAATGAACGAACACACACGAAATAGGTATATAGCACCAACTACGTCATCAACCACGTCACCGTATTAGTTGTCTTCATTCTTTGATTATTATTTTTTCCTTTTTTTATTTTTATTGCCTTTCGTTTCCTGCAAATGCAACGTCTCTCCTCTTCCCAACTTTCCTCACAAGAGGAAGAGCGACTCTCTGGCCTAAGCCTCGCCCTTCGACATTGAGAAATAAACAAAAATACTTTTTAATTTAACTTTTATAAGAGTTACATCCGTCTTGTACTTTATCACGCCATTGCTGTAGTACTTTTTAAATAACTTATAACATTTTCAAAACGTATTTTATTGCATGATTGTGTTGTGTCTCATGACTCATATTAATTTAATTTTGTGTGTACTCAACTGTGGCACGATTGTGTACATTAAGTCTGTTGCCTCATCCTGGCCCGGGTTTTTCTCCGTTTTTGATTCGGGTAGAGGCGGATTTCTTATACAGGTTCTCCAGGTTTTTGTCTAGGGGCGTATTTATTGTAATAATAAATCGTGAATTTAGTGTTATTTCAATTCTTTTAATATTAAACACTATACTCAGAATAATCTATAGTTCGATAATAATTCGTACATGTTAAATAAATGTTTTGTGTTTAATTACAAACATATTGATATTCTATTAGTATTATAACACGTAGCTAACTTTTTATCTTATCTAGGAATTTTTACTGAAATTTTTGAATCCGCCTCTGCCTTAGTGCCCTTGATCGGAATTGATGAAATACGTCCCTTGCGTGCTTCCGGAGAGTAAATTAGTTTATTGTCCTCCACGTGGTCATACAAAGTTGGGGTTTCCCTAATTTCGGACAAGTATTTGTTCGGTACCATACGTTCCCTGGAACCCGGCATCTCTCCTTCCCAATACCGTCTCTCAAGGCGTATTTTCTGTACATACTCTGTAGGTTCTTGCATCTATTGAAATAATAAGTCTAGAGTTTAGTGTTATTTATTAGTTACAAATAATACGTACTTCTGAAACAACTTTTTTGTTAAATCTAAATTTGTTGATATTATGTTAATATTATAACACGTACCAAACTATTTTTATTCTTAGGAGTGTGTTGAAATGGTACATCCGCCTCTGGCTTAGGGCCCTTGATCGGAATTGATGGGATAGTCCCTTGCTTGTTCCGCAGAATAAATTAGAGCATTGCCATCCACGTGGTCATACGTACTTTGTAACTGCTTTTTTGTCAATAATGTTTTTATTATTAAAATTTATAATTTTCATGTCCAACTGTTCGGTGGAAGAACAGGTCTCACGGCCTGAATCTCACCAAAAGACAATAAATAAATAAATAAATGAAAAATTTGCTTGGAATTCTTAAAAAAGTACTATCGATCAATACTCACGCTTCGTCCGTGATTCGAACCCAGAACCGCAGATGCCAGCATCTCCACACTCCTTTCATCAAAGAAGACGCGGCTTTAAGCCGCAGACTCATTATCCCAGCGAGGCACCATCCCCTCGAAACCACTGCCCTGAAATCGAGGAGACCACTGCGGTATATTCCTGGTATTCAGCTTGTCGATTCTCATGGTGGCAGCGTTGGGACGGACGTGACGAAGAGAAAGAGAGGAGTTGGGTTGAACAAAGCGTAATCTGCAGCGAATTAAGGTATTACATGCTGTGACAGAGCGACTAGGCTTAAGTACCTTCCAAAACTGTTTTAAATCATAGTTTGAACCTTTATCTATCCGGTAGCGATGAATTTTCATACCCTTATGGCACAGAATTTTGATTTATTTGACTTTAAATCACTAATGGCTTACGCGGAAAAACTTTCGCGGGCTCATGTTTTTTTTTTATATTCTGGAAAAAGTACCAACTTAACATAGCGAAAAAAAAAACCTTATTAAAACATAGGAAATGGAAATAGGAACGTAATGATGATAAGATTTTAGAAACTAGAAAATACTGTTACAATGGAAATGGCAGAGACTGAAGACTATGCAATCCTAGTCAAAGAAGGCGTCAAACGACAGTCTAAATTAATGATCAAGTTTTAAAATCACAAAATAATTGTTATCATCCAATATGAACAAATCAGTAGAATAAATTATTAATTAATAAGAACTACTTTGATTAACTTTTCCAAGTTATGTGAATAGTTGTCAACTTGACTTGAGTCAACTCGCGTATAATACCTTAAGGGCTCGTGTGACAGACGAAGGGAAAAGGGGAGGAAGCGAGGGATTAGTTGACAAGTGAGTGCTGCGATAAGCTGGAGATAAAACCGTTCCTCGCTGACATGTGAAAATACACAGAGAGAAGGAGGAGGGAGTGTGACAGTCTCCTCCGGACTCGAGATTTGTCGAAGTTTGACTGCGAAGAGAATCACAAGTTTGCGTGTGACATAAAGTGACGAAGTATAATTGTGGCTCGAAAAGTCCTTCGGCTTTAGAGAATTTGCTGCAGTGGAGTGGGTTTTGTATTGCGACTTTCGTGGTTCCGACAACTTGAATATTCGAGTGTCGAGAAGTGATGGGAGTTGCAGAGCTACTGTGCCTTGAAATTTGCATTGGGTACTTTTTAATTAACAAAAAAGATACTTTGACAAGGCATAGAGACATATTCATATCGCTCAATTCAGTATTATTCTTACGTTTTAACACTTCAGTAATAATCTTTTTTTTTTTTCTGAATGTTTTCATGGCAACAAAACGTGGGTTCAGATTTGTAAACTTAGACATGAATGCATAACCTCAATGGTAGTCCAACCTCTGCACCTGCGGTTTTCATGAAGTTCTGCAATAACATGCGTCATCCACTCGAATTATTTTGTAACTCCTTTTCGCAAAGTGTATTTTATGAACGACGTATAGTGTACAAATTGTCTTTATAGATACAAAGCAGTTATTTATGTCGCCACACATAGAAATTAATTAGAAATATTACGTAATATTGGTACTTTAAAAAGGGACGACAGATATCATCCACGCAACCTCTGGGGTTCCTCCATTCGCGAAGCGACCAATTCGGTAAATGTACTTTTGATTGGTGTAAATTATTTAACGAGCAATGTATGTATGAAAATTTCGATTGGATATATTTTAACAATATTAATAATTCAACAATATTAATAAAGTATTTGATTTTTTTTTCACTTTAATTTCTACTTTTAAAGAGGATGAAGAGTAAGCTTTTATAAGCGCGTCCACTGCAGGGTAAACCGTTCCGCATGAATTAATGATACTCATTCACGTAGCCATTATTTGGTAATTTGGAGATCGGTCACGAGGAGAAACGTATATACCACACACTCTAATACGCAGCAATACTAGCTCAATGGAAATACTTGGGTTCTTAGGAGGTCTTAAATAAATAAATAAAACTGTAATGTCAAAGCAGTTTGCAAACTGCGTATCGTGCTATTGAAGCGTATCTACATGAAGCGATAGGAGGTAGGAGGATAGAATGGTAGGAGTATAGGTGGGCCGCTTAGCTGGGTTTACCAACAACTTGGCCCACTTGGAGGGGTTAGTAGAAGTAATTAGTAATAGCTAAGAGTTAGTGATACTATGACTTGAAGGATGTGGAAACTTACCGAAAGAGTTTGCTTTCGCCCCCCTGGAAAGACAGTGCGCACTGAGTGTCTCAGTGGCCTTCACTCAGTCTGTATGTTGAAGTCTAAGTAGAAATCCCACTTTGAGAACAAAATGAGCAAATTCGAGCCGTGTTGAGTTCTACACCAAATAATAATTGGCGTATTGCAACAAAGACTTAATGTGCAGTGATCTAGTTCAACATTCTGATCGGGAAGAGCAGACTTTAGGTTCTCCATTAAACAACAGTTGTTGTTCTCTCAACGAAACAAAAGGTTTAGTTGTTCTGGGTTGTCTTATTTACTCTAAATATTCGCTGAGCATCACATCTTAAAAGATAATTGAACTTTACACAAACCATCTTTACTAATTTACTAATTTAGAAATTTACTGTCTGCCAATAATAGTTTTAAACAAATAGTGTATTATGAAATTTAATATTTCATCAATTATCATGATACTCTCTTCAACATTAACGGACTATCTTATCGAATTTCAAGTACTGAGGTTCAATTTCTGTCGTATTATTTATGTAATATACCAATATCATTTGCATCCTATTTGATTATTTTTATGTGTTATAAAATATAGAGTTTTTTTAAATTATTTATTATATGATTCTGTTCTTCATTTAAAATGAGAAACAACAATACTCGGCTTATTACGTTCAACAGAGCAAAAATAATTAAAAGACGAAATTAAAAAGGGACAAAAAAACTGAAGCGCTGATGTAGTGTTCGGAAAAAGCAAAATATTTCAAAATAAAGCATTTTCTCCTCTGAAAGTACTTAGTGTCGGTGGTACGAGTATATGCTCTTGGAGTATATGCTTAACCTACATATTATGAGAATGTATTCTGGGAAATTAGTTCCTTTTATAGAGAAGTAATTTTGACTTCACCGTTTTCCTCTCGCTACAACAGATTTTAGAGTTTATTGTTGGGTTTTTTTTTTTGTGGGGCTTTAGGTCTCGTCAACATCGAAGGTCATTAGAGCCCATGCAAGTAGGGAAAAATGCAGTTTCGCGCCATAGAGAAGAGCCGTAGTGACTCTTCCCCGTGTGTGGGACTCACCGAATATCTCGACCATACCCACTAAAAATCCCTCCTGAATTCAACAAATATCTAAATACAAAGATGAAAGAAAAGAAAACAGAATACCAATCATTATATCACAAAAAAGGAAAACAATTTCTAAATATTATATTTTCTAATTACAGAAACGAACGATGAAAAGAAAGAGGACAGTAAAGATGAAAAGGGAATGCAAATTTTAAACCCTCCCGAGAACTTGTGGGAGGAGCCCCGATCTACTCATAAAATTCAATAGTTTATTGTTGGGTTTGTTTCCCATTTGCTCTGTATTAACTCCGTGAAAGCAATGAAAAGACTTCCACGAATGTATTTTGGAATTACAAGTAAGAATTTGTTGTAAACCACCTTCATGGCGACTCCTCGTAAACCAAATAAATGTTGAACGAAAGATGTGGTGTTCTCTAACAGTAAAATATTTATTCAGACAGTATTTTCGCCAGCTTAGCTGACATCTTGAATCTGACAATGCCTAATATCAAAGGGCAATTGTCTGTCTGAAGATGGCAGCTGAGCTGGCGAAAGTACTATCTGAATAAATATTTTACTGTTAGAGAACACCACTACAATCTTTCGTTTATTCGTAAAAATGAATACTAGTGTTCCGCCTCACACTAGTATCCAACCAAATACGACCCACTCCCTTCCTCAATTGTACGAAACATAACCTTCCCGTTACATAACACGAAAGTGAAGTGAAAGCGAATAGAAAACGGCTCTGTAGGCTCTTTCGTAGGAACAACGATTTATTGAAATAATTTATCTCAAATTTAGAGTTACTTTAACGCTAACAATTGTTTTAAAAAAATGCACTCCGAATACTTACTTGTGAAATATCTTTTTTGTCTTTTATTAAACACAATTTGCTGGTGTTTTGATCATATTATGACACGTAACTAACTTTTTATTCTTATCTGAGGAGTTTTTGCTGAAATTTTTGAATCCGCCTCTGCCTTCGGGCCCTCGATCGGAATTGATGAGATGGT